>JAQIWE010003706.1:0-11515 GCA_034698565.1 Campodea plusiochaeta | reverse complement strand
AAAGTATTAGTTAAATTACATTAATAAAATACCGATAGATAATTATTAAAAAAAGTAAAAAACATACTTACCAAAACACAATTTGAAAGCTGATTGAATGATCGGAAAATTCTGTTGCGTTAGTTTTATTCAATTGTATTAAAGTTTGTGTTTGAAATCCCGCGATCCCAAAGAAAATAGCGATCCAGAAATTCCAGGATTGACGTTTTGAAAATCAAGGCTGTATTACCAGAACAGTTTTTGTAAGGAAAGAAAAAGTTTTTGCATGCTTTCCTGAAATTAATGACTTAATTAATTAATTTAAGTGTTTATGTTGCTTTCAAGGGTGCCAAAGAGCTTTCGAATTACAAAATACGATCGGAAGTAAGGTAATTGTCAAAAGTTTTTCCAACTATCAGTTTCCTCTTATATGCGCAAAACGGGCAGATACATTTATTACGGCCCAGTTTAACAGCGTCACTAAGGCGATTTCATACTTGAGAAGTTGAGATATACGAAAATAACCGTATTGAAATGTAGATTTCAAACATTGAAACGAAATGTCTCAATTGTGTCATGTTTTGACGTAATATTTGAAAGAATGAAAACTTGGCGAATTATTTCTGATCGTAGCGCTATGAAACAATAAATCATTAAAAATTCAATGCTTTACGTATTTACTCATGTGTATTATTGATAGTCTTACTCCTCGTTTTCTGCTGATTCTGAAAATGTATATAGTATGCCTAGGTTTAGAAGTTCCTTTACATCTAAAGTTATGATAATTAAATTTCAATTTTCAACTTTTACTTGAAAAACGAAATTTGGGGGTCCCAGATTGCCAAAAATCGATCTAGAATCACTAATTATAGTGCTTGGCTAGTAAAATTATTTCTTGGCTAGTACGTTTCAGAACTTACTAGCCTCAGTGGCTGGTGCTTGAAAAAATGAAATTCTAACCCTGAAGCATTCTTTTGTTAAGATAAATTTAAAATTTTACAAATTGTTATCGTAATCATTAATCAGCTAACAGAAATTTTTCACCAAGAGACACTTGTTAACTACTTAAAATTCATGCATAGGCCTACTGTATCTGAATGTTGATTGAATCATTGAAATAATACTGTATTCAAATCTTCAATTTCTGATGCATCAATGACTAAATGTTTCCAAACATTCTATGGATTGGAAATTAAAAATGGCAGCATGAAAAGCTAAAACTTGCATAATTTCAACTTTCTAGTCTAGTACAATCCAATAATTAATAATCATAAACTGTTCAGAAAGAAGCAGTCTCCAGAATTTCATAAGAAAAATCCAGTGATAGAAAATATCAAGATTATTTCATTTCTTTTCACAATAATTTTATCCATTTACAACAGCTCTACACTAAACCTTACCAGCCGATAGCGCTCCTACAGCATGACACAAACACGGCAAACACTGTGTTGAATTCTCCGTTTTATAATGTCTCTCTAAACAACTACATTCACCAGTTTGTTGATTACAATGAGCACTGAATCCGTTGTCTACATCACATGTGCATGGACCACAGATAGGACGACCCCACCATGATGCAGGACACGATTCTTCCAGGATTTCTTCACAGTATTCACCTGAGTAAAGACGAAGGGATTAGTCAATGTTGTATTGTTAGAGAAATATATAGATTACTTATGAAGATACAGTGAATTTGAAAGGTTTGGGGTATTAGTCACCAAGGAATAGACATTGTATAAGACAGCTGTTTCGCCTCCTAAAGGCTCATCAGTTATACTTGTCCGAGGATAGATATGACACTATGTGTATCACTCATCATTCCTGCTTTACAATGTTAGAAAATGATAGTATAAAACTATCATCTAAAGTGTGTATCTATAGTAACTACATTTTAGCTAAGATTCCTGTTTTAGTTTCTGGTATCCCCCCTTAAGGTATATGTTAATATAGATAAAAAGTATAGTGACTTAATTTGTTAAGTTGAAAGGTTTGGGGTATTAGTCACCAAGGAATTATAGTATTCCATACTTTAAAAGACGTTATATAAATAAAACCATTGAAGATACAGTGGTTTTATTTATATAACGTCTTTTAAAGTATGGAATACGGTACTGTAAAGCTATTAATAAGCTACTGGTGTTTTGTTTTGAATTTATTTTATTCCAGTACTGTACAAAGTCCGATGTAATTTCAGCAAACTTAATAAAAAATAATTATGAACACTTCATACAGAGTTAATACCTAACTATTTTGCTTCAAATCAAACTGTTAATCTTCACCCTTTCTTAGTGATTATCTTAGAAAGACAGCTAATGATCTACTTCTAAAAATAATTATAGCTAATGGAAAAAAATCACTTTCCATAAAATTGATTGTAAGTGTGTAACAAAACACGTATATTGTAAAAAAAACTGTGTTATAATACCTTGTCACATACTCTATGAAAATGTTAAATGCAGAACTTTCCTTGGTTATTTTTCAGCATTGATCCCACATCGCTCTTATGTGAGACCTATTACTAACCTAAGAATACCCTTTTCTGTATTTAAAAAATGTAAATGCATACTATTTTCAGATTTTAAAACACTTTTACGGCAAATCTCTAAATTATTTACAACACCTGAAAACAACATGACCTAACGTCATTCATACTTCTAACACTAGCTATGGATATTTAAGAGTTTCGTAAATTTATCTTGTGAATAGAAGTTGAATTTGTGGAATGAAAAGAAGAATTTATAAAATAAACTTTGAAAGATTTTAAACACATAATCAAACTAACCAAAAACAAAATAATCTGGATTTACCTGCAAATCTCTGATCACACAGACACTGATATCCTTTCTGTAGATTTCCAGTAGGTCTACATGTCGAGTTATGTTCACAAGGTTCTAACTGACAGGATGGTATACATGTTAAACCTACGTGACCTCGCTTACATTCAGATGCTATCTTTGGTTTGTTAGAGTCTTGTTTTGGACTTGATGGTTCCTGGGAGAGAAATGTTACGAAGTTGTAAAAGAAGTAACTGGTTGTTTCAGTAATCTCATTTCACGAATCATGGTTAAGTTATGAATATTTCTTAAACTGCAAATGCTAAGAATTTGTGAGTTTAACTTTAAATTAATTTTAAATTATAATGACACTTCTGCCCTTGAAGTGTTAGTTGTCTTATACCAATATTTCCCAAAGATCACAATCTATCAACTATTTAATCTATCAAGTTAATAAGTTTATATAAGAACTTCATTTTCAATACCATTCTTCAAGTAAATTACATTCGAGTTGGAAGAATCTACGAAATATAAACAAAAAACTTGAAAAATCAACAGTGAAGCTTAATTCGTGTTAAATGGAATTTAAACATCATCTTGAAAACAGTAGTGTATGTGGAGTAATACCAGAATAACTTTAGGTAATTTACCAAGTGCATAGAGAAACAACTTCAACTGTACAGTAATAAGTGCAATAACTAACACAGAATTCTAGATAGATTAAACATCAGATGAAATAATTTTTGTGATACTGATTAGGGCTTGCAATCCCAGGATACTGGTATCCTGAAATACCGGTATTTTGGCAAAAATAACGATACCGAAATACCAGTATTGGGATCATCAAAATACCGGTATTTGTAGCGGGAACCGGTTTCTTTATCCTGTAAATTATGTTTTACTTTGTATTCTTTTGTTGTTACCGGTTGCCTAATTCCCAGGCGCACCAACGATTTGATGGAAGGCGGGAGTTTTTAGCGACGGTGGCGCTGGGAATTAGTTGAATTATCATTCGTGGCCGGTCGTCTGAAACTGTAAGTTGTGTTTTATGTTTCATGGAAATAAATCCTTTTATATGTTACGAAACAAAGTGTTTTTATCATGGATACCGATTTATTGAAGTAAGTCTTTTATTTATTAGAAGAAATAGAAAGTTTTAATGCAGCAGCTGATTTTAATTGTTTAATAAGTACACGCTTGAGTACGTGCCGAACCCACGACCTTTAAAGCTATTTTACTTTGATACTTTTTACAACTTTTTAAATTAATATTTTCAGGAGTAAATAATTTATTTCTCCTGCTACAAAACCACGTAGTATAATAAATTTCCGTGGTGCTTTCATGAATGGAATGAATGTAAAGTGGTCTTCTTTATTATCCACTAGCAGTGGTGCCGGCGTTGATCGTTCCTGAACGGTGTACTCTAACAAAGTGCGTAATATTAAATTCACATGAATTAAAAATGATAATTCTGTAATTACATCTACAAACATGCTAAGCTTCAAGTCAGTCAAGTGAATATTTCTATATGATGTATAAAATTTTCAGATTCAGAATTTTGGTGTCCTTTCACGTGCTAAGTACGTAAGATACCTAAAAGCATCTCAGTACGGGTATATAGTACCCACTCAAATTTCAAGTAATGTAGTTTTATTGTTCATGAAGAGCAACTTATCAGCAGGTCATTCCAAACTAAAGTTAATATGTCGGAATATCAATTCTAGTGGTGTATTAATGTTAAATATTGTTACTTTCAAATCTGTCTAAATTTTATATCTACCAACATGCCAAGTTTCAACTCTGGTACATGAATTTCAAGAAGGTTTTACGTCCCCTGTTGGGGTGGTCAAAATTTCGGAGATTTATCTCTTTTCTAATAGGCCTAAAACCTTCTCGCAACCGAGATCTACAAACTCAACAAATTACAAGTCATCGGATTTACTGTTACAGAGTTTACTGTGAGCAATCATGCAAACAGAAAAACTCTTCTTTATATAAGTATACGTTATATCCCACTGTATTAATTTTCCCCACTGTATTAATTTTATTCTTGCAGAAACTGAACAAGTTTGATGTCCTTCAGGAATAAAAAAAATCTCCTTTAAAACACAGTATAATATTGTTTTAATGTAGGTTTTTAAATGTACCTGAAGTGTGAAAGACCGTGACCATTTCTGTGGATTCCTAATTTTAATAAATATTATAAATTGGTGAAAAAATATATAATTACGAAAAATAGCGTTGAAAATAAGGAAATTCTTAGACAAGCAGAATTAAAAACTGTTAGCGTTAATAAAGATGTGACCATATAGACCGGCTTTTTTTATGAAACAAAAAATTAAACATAAAATTGACACTTATTTAGAATCAGAATAAATTGTCTTTTCGACCGATCGACTCGAAAATTAAAATGTGGCATGATAGTATGCTACTGAAAACATTTACTGCATACTTTCCCATACCTGTAGATGTATATCAGGTGAATGCCTGCTAACTTGTGTATAAGTAAGGACGGTTATACAGAATTAAAATATGAAACATACTTATTCAGGTTTTGTTCGAGTTATCAAACAGTGCATAATAACGAAAACAATGAAAATAAAAAGAAAGTTACAAACTAATGTAGTAATTTACTAAATAAAAAAAATTGATGCTGAAAGTTGACTATTATAATCTCAAAAGTATATGTAAATATTCTTGTACCTCAGTTTTTATATCACTTCACACCTTTGTACTTTTCTTCAACATTACTTTCTACAGCTAGAACCTCCAGAAATCTTTCGTGCGAGAAGATTTACATGGCGTTTATATATTGCTTGCTTAACTGTTGCACTTTGTAGAAGTTGATAATTCCTGCTCTAATTCTAATGACAGATCATTACTCATACAACATCTCACGAAAGGTATGTATTGATTTTCTTTAAAAGTTGCTTTACCATATTATCGTTTCAGTTGTATATTTGCAACTTATGGATGCATTACATATTTATTATTACAGAAAGCTACACATATAGTACCAACGTATAGCTATTTTGATTCAGTTAATATATCCTCAGAACAGATTTTTTTTCTCATACATGTATAATATTCATTGCAACAAACAACTCCGTAAACAAACATCTCCTTGTTCATATTGTTTCGTTGGAAAACTTTTTTTAATTCACCGATCAAACACGTAAATTTGCATATTGTTTAAATATTTCGTACACCAATAAAATTTAAAAAATCTAGTCGACTAAAACTATGTACGTATATAGCGTAACTTTGCTCGGCTGAAACATAGCAAGGCATAAATACATGTATATATGGCATATCTTTTTCACTGTTTCAAACGATTAAATTTTTATCACTAATTTTTTTTATGATGAGGCATTCCATGTCACGTGTGGGACAGTTTTTAACAGTTTTAGTAACTTTCTTCGATTATATATAAGTGAAGGATTGTCTTCACATTTAATAACCCGTACTGACTACTGTAGCAATGGTATATAATTCTGCTTTATCTCTAAAGACAATTTGGTTCAAATAGCTCTACAGGAGTTGACAAAATAAATTGTTTAGATGTGTGGGACATGAAAATGCTACCATATGTGTGTATATATTAGTATATAAGATAAATTCTGCTAATTAGCAAATTTCCTATTTCTATCTGCAATTTTATGTTAAGACTGAAATATTTTTGTATATTTTCACATTTAAGGCACTCCTGTGCCAACAATATTACTAGAAATGATAAATTTGAAGGTGTCACGTGTGGGACAAAATTTAACATTTTTCATGGGATGTCCCTAATACTAAATTTTACAACAATGGCCGCGTTATAAAATACCACAAACATTCATTATTCAAGCAATAAATTACATGTTTTTTGTACTCTAAAAATAAACAAATACGTTCTTCTGATGAGCTTATAACTAAAAAAAGTCATAATGACACTTCCCTTGGTATTCATTCATTTACAGTACTCATTTATTCCAACCAGTCGATAGAACATTCGACTCTCACAACTACAAGCCACAATAAAAACAGAGGTTATGTATAGAGTGCCCTACAGCTACGAGTATATACACAAATCGTTCTTTTACCTCCAATGACGACTTTTCCAGCGTTGATGCTCATTTTGGTTTCGTCAGTTAGTCTGTGTGATGTTTGACACCTGAAACTCCGGTAGCCATCTGTGGTTGTAATGTTGAGCAAATGTAACTCCCCTGAGGGAAGGATGAGGTATTTAGAGTCAGAAGCTGAAATTAAATCAAAGGAAAAGCAATTAGTGGAATTGCAACAACAAATTAAATAAATGCTGAATCACAGAATAATTGACAGAAGGAAATTATAGATTTTTACTCTCATTCTATTATGGTGGTATTGTAACCCCTTGTAACGGTAAGTGCTCGACTGAAGTAAAAAGAAATTCAATTCGGGTCGAAGATCAAAAGAGATAAAGTTTTTTTTTTAATTAAAGGGTTAATTACTTGGAAAGTTATTTCTGATACTTTTTAAATTCAAATAGAAAAAAAGTGAAAATATTTCAGAAGTGTTAAGTACACCTTTTCCATCATACTCTTCGACATAATAAGAATTAAAATTTATGAATTTTTAATGGCGTAGCACACAGGTTCGTGCACGCCAAGTCAATAAAAGTTGCTGCCCTTGCAGCTATTTGCTAATGGTATGAATTATTTCAAGTTTATTTTTATTTCTGGTATATTATAGCTAATATGTTTGCATCCACTGTCGAGACTTGTTAACCATATTATTAAACAAAATGGTCACGACATGAGAATATTTTTTTTCCTTTTGAACTGGATAGGATAAAAACTTAAAAAAAATATTCGTTATTCATATGGATTATTCTTTTTCAACGTGCAGACTTACCAGAGCTTATTTATTCATCACATTTTTTGTAATTTATTTTGACTAATATTTTTACGAAGAAAGTAGCTAGTATCTGAAAACCTTAGTAAATCAGAAAAACCAAATAGTGTGAGTTATCTGGTTCTCAAGTTTTATCAGATTGCAAAACTATCATTACAATTTATATTAATAATTCGGTATTCTCTCTTTTGCTAATCAGAGTAACAAATGAGCTTCAGTTTCATAATTAATTACATTTAATTTAATATAGGTCTACTTCATACTTCAACTGTCCTGAACGTAGGTAATGAAATAAAGGAATTATATATCTTCCATGTACAGTTGGTACATGATACTGCAGTGCAACTTATAATTTATTTCAAGAGACACTTAATGAACTCCACCCTGTAAGGCAGACAACAATAGTTAAATGCAGCAGTCATCGATTTCGGATACTGCTCCATTCATTACATACAGAGATTCCATTAGACTGCGTTATTAAATTGAGCCATTTGAAGTAAGGACTATAATATACTCCCTAATGTATAGAGCAACTTCATGGAATAAAGGGCCTGTTGCATTGCTCTCTGTGCTCTACTTTCCAACCATTCTCAGAAAACCATTTTACCTTCAAGGAGAAAGAAGCCATATTATTCATTCGATATTTCCCATTATAGGTATGAATCTTGCCATTATATTGTTGCATAAGGGATTCCTATTGTTGAAACAGAGTATCTCTATATAGTTGTATGAACAAAGAGGGACTGTGGTAAACAGTTTAGGACTCGACGTGGAAAATCTGATGGTCTTACTTCTGTATCAATAGGCATCAAAACGACGTCTAGTGTTGTGTGGTTTTGTTCCAAGTATCTATGTTATTACTACACTCCTATGGAATGGTATAGGAAAGAGTAGTGATAAAGGGTATTCTACATAGAATACGAGGTTGCCATATAGCTCGGAGTATTACAATATACGGATTCTTCGTAGTTCACAAAATGTGATATCATGAAACAATTTGATCGTATTTAATATATCATTGTAAAGTTTGTTAGTTTTTGGTCGTACTGAAAGTGTGTAATTTATTATTACACTTTACCACAAAGGTAAACTATTTATTATAGTTAATTATTTTACTGATATATATTTATTTATTTATATACCTTTCAATCCACCATCGAGAATATTAATTGTCAGTGTGATATAATAAATACTAGAACAGATTTTGAAGGCAGTATCTACAACCAATTACTATTATGATCTTCTTTAGATCGTTAGATTTACATCGTTAGATTTTTTTAGATTTACTTCGTTAGATTTGCAAAAGTAGGATGAGAACTTCAGAAGTCTTGAACAATATTATTACGATATTATTATACAGCATCTGGAATATTTTTTTTGGTTTCCTTTGATTATATTATTTCCTTTTTTAGAGTGTTTTTGTTTCTATTTTGCAATAATGTAAATTTCAAGTTCATGTAATGCTGAATCAAGTCATTATTATACACCATTATATAAATTATGACACATACTGTATTCATGAGATTCATTTCCACATGTATCAGTCATTCAACTCCTCTTATATACTGTACTTCAGTAGACAATCATATCCAACACCTTCTACTTCTACACTTGCCATTTGAAGAAACAAATTTCCGAAAGTCACTCAGAGAAGGAAATCAATTTCATTTCCTTTCCATCCTAATTTCAACTTGTAGTCGATGCTCTTGCAAATTTTCGCAGATCCAGTTCTACAAAATAAATTCTATTTCACTTCTACAAAGCAGCATCTTCTTGCTTTGTCTTGAGCCTTGTCACTGAGCTTTTGAATATATTGTAATGTTCAATAATGAATCTGAAGTGTCTATATAGAGTATAATGCTTTTGTTTCCTACGTTCGCTTTCTCAAACAATAGGAATTCCAGAATTTGATATTTGATTCCTTTTCTCTGAAGCTGGTCTACAGATTAATGTTTACTCTCACATTACTTCTATCTAAATAACATCAACAAAGGGAATGTACTAACTCATGAGAGTGGGAAGTTCAGAGTAATACTAAACTACATATTGAGATGGTATATTACTAGCATTAAATAATATTTTGTGAGTGTACTGTAACCATGTGAAAACAAGAAACTTTATTTAATATAAAACGAGAAATAGCATTTCAGCAGAGAAGAGACTTGTTTAATTTTAATCAGATTCAATATTGTTATCAACATTTTACGTTACTGAATGTCAGTATAAAATGCTCATGCTATTTTATATGTTATAATTATTATTGCTCTGCTTATTTCTTCAGGGATTTTTTCCTGCAATATTTTTAACATAATTTGAAATGCATTCAACTCTAAATATGAATTTCTGTATCTCTATCTTTTCAAGTATTTTGTGAAGTAATTAATGAAGAACATTATATTAATAGATTTTCGGAGTTTCAGTGACTTTCTTGTAGATAATGCAAGCATTTTCAAAATATTTAAAGTTCTCCTCATCCGAAATCTCATGGGCGCTGCCATATTGGAATATTGGGTAGATTAAATTTAAACAGCTCAAAAGCAATGATAATGTAGTGGGAAAATGTGCAATTAATTTTCAAACCAAACCAAAGAATATCTGAATATCAATCATAATTATACTTCGCATGCAATTTTTTTCTCTTATTCTCTTCCTGAGACTTTGCACTACACATTGGAAAACATATTTTTGCTAAATAAGTCGCAAATACCGAAATAAATAGAAGCAAAAAACATTCTTCTCTCTATCCCTGTCAATGTAAAGGTCCAGGTGTGTTCGTAAACATAGCGCGTCGCTGAATTGGTCTAAAAGGTCAATCCAGTATTTTATTCTGTTTTGAAGTGGTCTGTAATTCATAATATTGAAGATGAATTATCAGCAATTTTTAAAACTTGATTTGCGCCCTCAGATAGGACAAACGGATCATGAAACTAAATGAATATAGTATGTAAGGTGCCATGACCAAAATGAAAATTTAATCAAAGGTTCTTTAATAATCATTATTTGTTTATGATAAATAATAATTTACTGTGCCAGTTTCATTTCTTGCCAGCGAGTGCATTTGAAAACATCGCATCCTTCATCTTTTAATCCTGATAGGAGAATCCATACATATTACTTTTCACTTATACTCATTACGTTATTGTAAAACATGTTGATTTCATTGCTTACTGAATATTTCATTATATTTACTTGAGTAAATAATAAATACTCTAAAATGATTTTAGTTTTTAAAATCCGATGTTAACGTCTACTTATTGAAATATTCTTAGAGCTGCATCGTGTATCATATATATTTTTAAACGCTATTTATTAAATACTTATTCCTCTGGAATCAAAATTTAACTATATATAGTTACCTATAGCTATACTGAGTAGAAAACTATAATTGTTAATCTGTACTTACGAATTCACTTTCAGCAGGCACCCGTCTACAGCTCTGCACTATGTTTCTTCTGTCACACAGGAAAGTAAAATATCTAAATTTAAGACATCTTGAAACAATAAATCTGAATGCAAATAAAACATAGAACAAATTTCAAATGCTTGACCATTTATTTAGAAATATGTAGTTTGTTCGGCAATATAGATTAAATAATTTTCTTAAATAAATTAGCAGCATCACATACAGTACCTAATATTTAATTTTAAGAAACCTTTAAAAGTCTGAAAATAATGCATCATTTTACGTTTTGCCAGTGGAAATAGAAAAGTTCTTAAGGGTTGAAAAAGTAACATTGCAAAGGTGCGTCCACACTATCAACAAAACATGTTTACGAGATGTTTAAAACAGTGTTTATAAACATATCTGGAAAAAAATGTTTAGTTGCAAACACAACAAGTTTAGGAAAATGTTTATAAACATGTTGGTAAACAAGTTGTGTTTGCGT
>JAQIWE010003705.1:0-11515 GCA_034698565.1 Campodea plusiochaeta | reverse complement strand
ATCGTATAAATGTTTCATTGACATTTTTTACCATTTCTTCCTCAATAGACCTTATGTCCAATCGACCTCCTTTTCAGGCGATAATTCATAGTTACATTACTGAGAAGTACTATGGTGTAGAGGAGAATCAGCTTAACAAATTAGTTACAGTAGGCCTAGGCTATAGGCCTACTGATTTTTCAAAATATCTCTTCATTTCGTTGCGGCCTAGAAACGAAATTCCAGTTTTCACCTGAACGCATACTTTATAATAATCCTCAAAACATTTTTTTTTTTCAAATTTATCACTCCGTTCAGTCCCTTATTCTTACCGAACTCATTCCCTCTCTCCTGTGCTTTCTCATAAATCCACGTAATATGTTGTGGATCATCACCATCTATTGATACATCTTCACCAAATGGATTTTCTTTAGGCCATAACAACACACGAGCATATTCTATACAATGCTCTGGAAGACGTGGGGTATGAGCTATTGTACACAGGGGGAAGGTTACCTGAGGAAATGGAGAGGGGGTTTAGATTATTTGATAAAACAACATTCATTATAGGCTACATCAAAGTTACAGAAATTTAGAAAACATTTGTCGAAAAATATGCAAGATTCAAAACAGTACTATGGTTACCAATAGTAAGATATAACTTTAATTTAAATATGCCTACCCCTGGTAAATATTAGAAGTTTCAATATTTCCAAATGTCAGACCTTTTTTTAAAATAAAAGCTCAACAAAAATTGAAAATCCAAGTTTGCTCTGTTAGAAACAATGAAATAACTTTCAGCTCCTACAGCTTACAATTTGATGCTTGTTATTATTTATTATGGGCAGACTTCAAAACCATTGTTCAAAGCAATTTTTTCTGATAGTTATCAGAAGAGAAAATTTTATTTTGGTAGTGGATTTCATACTGTACAGACAAGGTGTCAGTCTTAGTAAGCTTATTAGGCCTATATTTCCTTAAATGTTTTTATATTCCTAATCTCCTACATTCTAAAATTACAGAAATAAATCAATGATTCAATTTACTGACAGTACTTTGAAAACCAAGTCGTCTCTAAAATAGTGAAATTCCAAATAGGCCTAATGTATAATTATGTTTATACAAAACTTGAGTCACGTAAGGAAAAAAACTCATTCTTTTAAAAGTCTTCAAAATCCCCATTATTACCTGTGGTGGAAACAGATCGAGCGTACAATCCACACATGATGTATGCCTTGGGAATATAACCCTCGCATTTCCTTTGAAACCTTCAGTCCCACCATCTATCATAGGAATCAACGTTGATTGATCAACCACCCCGTCATCACCTACTTCAGCTAGAGATAGAAGCATACCGTTAATCCATCTACGTGCTACTACTGAATCCAAACCACATACTACAATTTGGAAGGAACGGTAGAAAGATTCATCGTAGTCTTGGATTTTACAGAAGTGACTGGAGTAGAGGAGTTAAGGAATGTAGTTTTGAAGAATTCATCTCTAAGTTTGTTTTGGCGGTCAAGTTATTCTTATTTTTACTGATTAAAGAAAAAAATAGTGAGCCATTAAATTCCTTACAGGATTTAAAAATTCAACCATCCCATGAATTCTTTAACCAGATATAATTGTATCAACTTTATTAACTCCATTGAGAAAGTCTTGTACTTTTGTAGCTTTAAAAAAGTTATTACTTGCTGGGCATTCTCAAAATTTATCATTCAAATTTTAACAGTAGATTTCTCATTAAAATGCGCTATAAATCTATAACTTAAATCAATTGAATTGGAATTCAAACTATTTAAATCACAGACACGCAAATGATGGACAAAACATATAATTTAAATTCTGAAAAATCACATTCAGTTTTAAGAGCTTATAATACCGTATTGACTTGTATTTCAAACTTCTTCTTAATCTTTTATTTCTAAATATCTCCACAATGAATGCCAGGATTTTAGCTTCTCACAAAAGAATATTTTGACATAATCATTGTTTAAATAATTCTTCCACAATTGGTGGTAATTATTGGTGGCCATTTCAATATATTTTGTGGCCAATACTGCAAAAATTCAAACAAATTATAATAGATGAACTTCGTATCCATCTTCCTCAAATTAGAATACCTGTACATGACATGACTGACGCGTATTTTCAACTTCAAACATTTTTCCAAACTCTCAAATTTAGGTCAAATTGTAATAAAATAGAAATAGGCTTATTATAACGAGTTTGCAATTCAAGCCCTAAGATGCCAATATTGTAAAAGTCATCATTCAGGATTTCAAATGTTAAGATAGTGTGATAATTAATTAATTATGTGTTAACTAGGGGATACCTTTACTGTAAGGTCCCGGCAGTAAAATTATGGTGTAGCATTGTATCAGTTCACTTTTCTTATTTATAATTTAAAAAAGTTAAAATTATTACACATTAGCCTTTTAGCAGCACTCAATATGTCAGCCTAGAAAAGTCCCAACACATTATTTTCGGAACCTAGAAATTTGAAATGAAAAGCAAAAGTTTATAAAAACTAAAATTAACCAGGCTACTTTTTAAACACTGACATATTAAGACTTTCAAATAATTATCAACAAGGAACTTGGTAGTGTTGGTAATTTAAAATTACTCTCAGATTGTGATTTTCAAAGGATACGGTACAACAGTACACCCTGGCACTCTCTTCATAATAAACTCTGCAGCTACATCAGCTTTCGCCTTCCCAACATCCTTAGGCCGAAACAAAAACTGACGATTCAAATTTGAAAGCTCAATAGTATCCATATCAATAACATGAAGATTATGAAACCCCATGAGTGCAAGATCTTTCAGCAATTCACAACCTAACCCTCCAGCTCCAACCACTAAAACTTTCAGTTGTTTCTGAATCATTTCTAACCATTCTGATGAAGCTTCAAACTCTGGGTGGGCAAAAGGTCCAGGGCGTTCGAGAACTTTGAGAAGGTGGTCCCAGCGACCAGGCCAGTCTGTTTCCGTCATGGTGATCTGTGGGAGAAGAAAATAGTGGTGTGGAAAATATACAATTGACTGTAGGTAAAAGAGTTTAGCAATCTTCATTCACCACTCTTTATATGTAAATACCATAGATTCAAATTCAGATACCAAACTAGATATCTACCACGACAATCTAAAATTTATTGATTCAAAAATTCTGCAAAACTTCATTTAATCCTTAATGTCATTGAATTTTCTACATGTGTATGCTATCAATGTTTTTATATATCTATATTTTTCTCTTGTAGGCCTACTGTTTTTATAATTATTTTCAGTCCTGTTATTGAACAAATGTATATGTTCGTTGGAATTGGTTAAATAAATAAAATAATTTTATATCATAGCTTTCGCTAGTACTCCCCCTAACATTTTCCATCATTGTACACACGAAACTGACAAATGTGAAAGTGTCAAGTAAATGAGATTTTCAATATTTTAAATAAAGTACATGTTTAGTAAAAATTTGAAAATGAGGAACCTCTTAGAAGCCAGCTACGAAATAATTTTTTTGTAGAAATGAGAGTACTTTATGAGCAAATAATTTTGGGTTTACTTTACTATCAACCCGGGTCGATCGGATAGGTCAATCTCCATTCTCGGATAGGCCAATCTCCATTCTCAGATAGGTTAATATCCATTTTCGGTTAGGTTAGGTTAGGTTATTTATTATTTATCCTTATTTTCATTAAAATATTGTAAAAGCGACCAGGTAATCTCATTACTACATTACGAAACTTTTTCCATACCTGCACACAAGTTTCATGTCAGTTGTAAATTCAGCATTTTGAGTAATAAGTAGCAAGAATAATTTTACCTGATTGACTGTTTCCTGTAGAATGGCACACTTGTCTGGTTTTACTGAGAGAGAATTGATGTCACCAGTGATACTAGCAGAGATGAGTTCAGCCAACTCCTCAATGTAGATATTCTCCTGCTCTCTACGACGCTTTTCGTTAAGGCACTTGTTGCTGGAAGAAACAAAAAAAAAACATCAATGATACTACTCAATGGAAAACAAATCTAATTTGTGCTTTAAATAAAATCAAAATTTCAAGGTTACTGAAGCTGCATTGTACTTCAGATTTCCATAATCCCATTTTGAGAAATGCAATGAGGATGACATTTTCACAAAATGTATTTGCAAACCACGGCAAAGCTTTCAACTTAAAAAGACATGCAACTGCTATTACAGAAATTTTGTGAAGGATACATTGATACAAATTGACTTGTGAGATAGACATAAATAATGTAAGTTCTCTATCTGTCTTAACATTCTTAACAAATATATTGGTACTCGAAAAGAATGAAAAGAAAAATATTTTACATTCAAATTCAGACAGTAAGAAATTTATCATTAGTAAACTCCAAAGTTAAGAGTAATCGTGCAATTATCTTTGAAATACAATTGACAATAAATAATCTAGGAGAATTAAAGCATTACAATCAATCAATCATAAAATAAATGTTCAGGTGAAAAATTTGGGTACTGTACAAGAAGCTCACAATTTATCTTTTGCAAAATAAATTTTGAAATCTTTCCCTATAGGCCTATATACCAAGATCCTGAACTTGGGAGACACCAGCCTCATGATTATATACAATTTTGAAATTTATTATTATGAATAACAATAATAGGCTAATTTCAAAGGTATCATGAAATAATTTTCATTTATTGCAGCAATCTTTTAACTTTGATTCTTTAATAAATTTATATAAATTCATGTTTGTAATTTTTTTTCTATTTCTCTTTCTTTCTGAAAAAATGAGCCACTTTTCATTAAAATTCTTTGTAAACGTCAGACTGTGAAAAAGGCCAGTAGCCTATTTGTTAATAAAATTTTACTATTATTTTTCAATTACCGCATACTTCGAATAATTGTTTTTATATAATACTTTTTTCATGTACCAAATGTCCAATTATAGAAAGAAAGGCAATTAAACTTTACTTAAAACAGTTTAACAAAAAGAATCTGGGGTCTTTTTGCAATATAAAAGAAAAACTATCTTAACAGGAATAACAGCACAATACTACCTAATTTTTGTTATGATTTCATGATAAGTTTACCTAATTTTATGAAAATTTTATAATATTACATGTTTTTCTCATCCTTATATTTTCTTTTACATTCTTCATAATTTTCTAACCCATAATTCTAAAACTAATTTCCAGGAAATTCTAGCGAATGGAAGAAAATTGAAAGATTAGTAACTTTTTATGATTTTCATGACAAAATATCAAATTTTATGGCAATTTATGACTTGATTTAGGTAGCCTGCAGTTTCCACATCAATTAATTACAGCAAAAAATACAACTTCTGCAAACAAAGCTCATTGACTTATTTTTTAAGTAATTTTAAAAAGTAATAAGAATCGTTTGAGTGCCTATGTCATTTGACAGAAAATTATCAGATTCTAATTAAAAATTTATGTTCATACTAGGCTAGTTCATACTAACACTAGAAAATCTGTGATATTTTTTTGCAATAATTCCTTATCATTCAGTAAAAAGGCCTATGATTTTTCCTAATTTTTTTAATTTGTTAATTTTGGGAGATGTGGGTCTACATTTTGATAAATACAATAAATTTTAAAATTCAATTTCTTTTCGCAAACTCGAAAAGTCAAAAGGTGAACAAAAAACACCTAGGACTACATTGAAAAATTTTTTGGTTGGTAATACCGTAGCAAAATATGTTGACATCATTATCATCCACTATTGAAAATGAACAATAAAGTGCTGGACAGTCCACTGAATATCTGAAGAGGCCTTAAAAATTTCTCAATATTTTTCTTCTATTGACAGTATTTCTTTTCAATCATTCACACAATAAATTACTAAATAATCATATACTATTCATATGGTTTCTTGGATGCATTTCATTTCAATTTTTACGAACGTTACCAACATGATTGCCAGAAGTTTTATTATTGTGACAAGCTTTGAAACAAATTTCCTTATAATGAATATTACAGAGTTCAGATCTGTTTCTTTCTGATTTTTAAAGTCAATGTCGAAGGTTGTTCTTGAAGCGCCACCATGGTTGGCACGAGTTAAGAAAATTTATAATGAAAAAGACTATTTTAGCTGTGTTTTTAATTATTGAGGTAATTTCGAAGAAATTTCCTTCATGGAAGATAACTAAACAATAAGTTTTATAGGCCTACTGAAAACTTATTGTTCAGATAGGGGGGAGGCACTCGTGGTATTGCTAGATTATACATCTCGTTGTAAACAAAATACAAATCTTTGATAATATTCAGAGCTCTTGTGGTATTACACATTATAATACCACTAGTTGAATTATCACTTTTGTTGACAAAAACTATAATCTTTATGGCTGTGATTTAAAGGGAAAGGGGATTGTATTCATTAAACAGAATCAAATTTTTAGTAATGTATTTTTATTAGTGTATATTACTGTATTTGCCATTTTTGGATCTAATATGATAAAGATGATTGCATGATAATTATTCACTGATTCATGTTCTGAAAATGTAATATTTGACAGTAAATAATAATAAAAAAAATCTACTTAAAATATTTTAAACTAATTAAAAATCATGTAATAACATATTTTAACAGTACGGTCTATATTGAAACAGTGTTTTGGGGATATGATGGCACATTATATGAAAATTTAATGAAACTTTCAACACAAAAAAATTAATTGTGATAAAGCTAAAAATATTACCCTGGGATTTTTGCATATTTTGTTAAACTGTTATGTAAGGTATTTTAAAAATATTTAGGGTCAATCCTCCAAATTTGGGTTTGAAATGTTTATCAAAGAATTGCTGTGCTTTCTATGCACATTTTTGTGTGTTTTATTGCATTTTCTAATTCCTCATATTTCCACATTTAAAATGAGACCTCAACCAATCTTCTAGACATCATAGTTCTTGAGTAATGGTGTAAAAAGTAAAGAAAGTTTCCGGGGTTAGGTCTAACTTGACCCCCGGATAACTCTTGATCCCGTCACCTGATCACATAAAGATTTGAGATTTCCCAAGCTAACCCAACATGTAAAACAAAAATCATCCAAATGTGAGAGGGTGAGGTGAACTTTTGTAGTTTTTTTGTGTGATTTGTCATGGAATGACCCCCCGGTAACCCGGTTCATCTCTAAATGACTAGGCTATTAAATGTAGGATCACAAATTATTTATAAATATTTAAAATCAAATCTGAATTTAATGAATTCTTGCTCATTTTACTACTTCATGGTCAAAAATAATTATTAACAGGGCAGTTCAAAGAGAAGTCACTAGTATATGGTTCCATTTTTAAACAGCAATATTTTAGACCCTGTCCAAATTACAGGATACATATTATGTTATGTTACCACTGTCAATGAAAGCTGAGTTTCTTTTTCTTTTTTGAAATGATAATTATAGACTAATGCGGGCTATAGAGAGTTAGAGACTAATGCGGGCTATTTAGTACCGGTAGGCCTAGTAGAATTGTCTTAGCTAGGTTACAGTTTCTGAGAAATTGTTTAAAAATCTGACCAAATATTTTTGAATCAGGTCAACCACCCTCATTATCAATACTGGGGAGTTAGAAATTTACTTAGGAAACTGATTACAAGTGTGTTGTGAAGATAAATGAACAACAGTTAAAAATGTAAGAACAGTACTGTATACCAGTAATTAATGTACGTAAATAATCATATTCTACAACATGAATAGGTCTACATGTTTGTCAACAGATAACTGGATAAGGTAGACCTGGTATAAAAATAATTCTTAAGATATAGTGATAGGTCTTGGGCATATCCAAAATAATCATGATACATATTATTCATAACTTGCCTGTGACGTAATCGAAGAACTAAAATCGCAATTTCTGAAGTTAGAGATCTGATATTTCAGTATGTTGAACTTCAATTCAATATAAAACACTCCTGAAAATTTTAGTTCGGTAAGCGTCTTAGTTTTTGCGCAGCGATTTTTCGATAATGACGTTTTCCCTATCCTTTAAAACAGGGGGTGAAAATATTTTCACCGTCTGTGTTATACTGTTATAAGATAGGAAAAACGTCATTTCAATACTAAATCACTGTGCAAAAACTAAGACACTTAGCAATCTGAAATTTTCAGAAGTGTTTAATATCGAATTGAAGTTTAACATAGGCCCTACTGAAATTTCAGATCTCCAGCTTCAAAAATAATTTTTAGCAGACGACAGTGCAAGTCATGAATAGACCTATCCATACAAAGCTTTTTAGAGTAAAGCCCATAATAATAAATAACTAGCCCTACAAGTAGCCTATTGTAATATAAAAAGGCCTACAAAGACATATGGTACTGCTAGTCTAGGCCTGTCGTAATTCAAATACGTAGTGAGCCAGCTCTGTAAAATACCACAAGAGCTTCAATTTTTCAACGGTGGTGTTCAGCCCTATTAAAAATGGGTCAATTTTTTTTATTATTGTCTTTTCTGAACAAAACATTCTGTTGCCTAATTACCGGTATACACGAACTAAAGCACATTTCAATTACGCTTTAATTCTTCAGATTTACGATCCCGTATCAACTAATACTTTCCCATTGCTTTTCAATATAAAAATTGCAAATTTGTAATCAGTAGTTGCCAGATCAGAAATCTGACAATTAGTGAAAAGAACTGTAATTCGTGAAAGTTTATATCAATACATACTTTTAAACAGATATCTAGTAAAAATCTAACTTATATTTTCGCCTCCTCTTATGTCCTGAATCATGTTTTTTTTTTCACAATCCGGACCCGCTCAATGTTTTTTGGGATTACAACTTGTAATGGAAAAGCTAAGATATTAGATACTTGAAACTGTTTATTCAAACTATTATCTTCTTCTTGAGTTCCATCTTCTACTGAAGGTTGGAGATCATCATGGATATTTTCTTTTTTTGACATTGCATTGCGGAAGAGGTTAGTTGTACTTTCATTATAGCCTACCATTCTTTCAGATTTTGTAACCATGTTGTTCTTTTTCGACCAGGACTGCGTTTTCCTTCAATCTTTCCTTGAATTACTAGATGCAGAATTCTGTATTTCTCATGCCGCATCATGTGACCAAAATATTCGAGTTTCAGCATCTTGATCATAAATAAAATTTCTGTCTTCTTCATCATTTTCGCTAATACTTCAGTGATTATCATTTTTTCTACCCAGGAAACACACATCATACGTCTGTAACTTTTATACAAACTTTTATACACAATCCCATTCAACCCACTTAAAATTATTATATGTGAAGAAATGAAAACAAGGCTTTAAAGTATGTGGATGATTTAATCTCTTTGGTACTCCACACTCAAAAACCTTTGTTTTGTACAGTTAATATTCAGAAAAAACATAGTCCTCTGAGGCTATATAAATAATTTTTTTTCTTTTTCAATTTAAATTCAACTAACTGAAAAAGTAAAAACAGGAGATTGTTATGTGCAGTCATACACTTGAAGAAGTTACCTTATTTTCATTTTTTTTATTTACTATTAGGCCCTAGTTCATTTTAAATTGTCAAACATTCATTCACATTTTTTCTAAGTGGCATCAAGGAAACCTTAACCAACTTGATATTGATTCTAATAATGACTTTCATAATTTCAGGCTCGGAAACTTGCTGATAATGAACTTGCTGCAATCAAGGTCATCAAACTGGAGCAAGGTACTATTATAACAAATATTATAAGAAACAATTGAAAGTGTATTTTTGATGATGACTTTTAAAAGGTTTTGCTTAGGCTATAGTATTTGCTTGATAAAAAAATTAATGCAAAGATATCTTCTATGGGGCCCCACAACGTTGGTGTTTAATATTATAAGAAAATTTCTGAGATTGGTTACTTTTAGTCTACTTCAAATATTTCCCATGTTAAGCATAATTGGGAAGTCACAGGTAGATAAAAAAAGAAATGATGATTATGAAGATCTAGAATAACCTCTAATAAAACTTTCATTATACACACTTCAATTGTATTCTATAATATTTGTCATAGTTTCATTTTCATTCATATATTCCTTTTAAAAAATTATTGTTAAACTGTAATAGGGTTATATGTAAAGGAGGGCCTCAGGTTCTAATGTTGACCTTAATAAAAACCATTTATTATTATTACTGCAAAAATGGAGTATAGGCCTAATATGATGATTTTTTTTTCTTTTTTTCCAGGAGAAGACTTCACAGTTATTCAGCAGGAAATTGTTATGATGCATGATTGTCGCCATCCAAATATAGTGGCTTATTTTGGTAATTATTTACAACGAGATAGATTATGGATTTGTATGGAATACTGTGGAGGAGGTTCTCTTCAAGATATTTATCATGTAATAGGACCATTAAGTGAACCACAAATTGCATATGTATGTCGAGAAACAGTTCGTGGTTTAGCATATCTTCATGGTGTAGGAAAAATGCATAGAGATGTTAAAGGTGCCAATATTCTATTATCTGATAATGGAGAAGTCAAATTAGCTGATTTTGGAGTTTCAGCTCAAATTACTGCAACTCTAGGAAAAAGAAAGTCATTTATTGGTACTCCATATTGGATGGCACCAGAGGTATGTTACACTCAATTACAAATAGAATATATTATATTCGGAGATTTCCAAAGGGAACTCTTTAATGAAAGTCAATATCACTTCATTTTGGAATTCACTACCGGTAATAAGAGTTATGTTAAGCAATTAGAATGCTATGCAAATAGTGAAACCATTTTCTTATGAATTGTCAGTATTAGACTAATTGGGTTAATAATAAGAAATGTATGAGTTAGTACATTCTGCTTTAATTTCTTCCACCATTTTGAAATACAGGTATTCCTTAAGTTTTCACTTTAATATAGTCCGTATCGTGATGTTTGAGTCGGTGGGGTAGTGGGTCAATTTCTCCTCATCATAAAAGTAACAGTTATAATCCCTTCGCAACAACACATATTTTAGAACGCTATAGCTGTGGTCAAGGGTCCCTAAGGGTATTCCGTAATCCTTCAAATATTGGTGACTCGAACCTCACAATATTGCACTACATTGCTTGATCACAAGGTCTACTAGAATGTACAACTATTGTTACACCATTGAGTTTCATGAAGAAAATATCTAGGCATTGCTTTACTTTCATTGTGTTTTACATTTTTAATTGTATTGAGGGCCTTGAATTATGTACTTTTGTATTATACAAATTGCATAAAAAATTGTTGTATTCCAGAATTGCAGCATGTTTATATTTACAGTTTCCCTTGAAATATATTATCTGTATATATCAGTATCATAATATACATAAAAATGTATTAGGGCCTTGTACATATCTATCTATATTTATCAGATTAGTGCTAAATATAGTAGTGACTGTACAAACATTGAATCTGCACTGATCACCCTAATCATTGAAATAAATATTTTCCTTATTAAGCTGAAATTGTTTCCGAAGGTTGCTGTATAGTCCTACTTTCAAAGCTTTCAGAAAAAGAAAGATTTACCTACCCTATTAATGTGAATTAATTGAAGAAATAATTTAAAATAAAAAAAGTTACTGTGGTAGTC
>JAQIWE010003704.1:0-11516 GCA_034698565.1 Campodea plusiochaeta | reverse complement strand
TAGGCTTCATCAGCCTAATACCCATATTGTTGATTCTGCGAAGGATGTACACTGTGACAGAACTGGAGTCATAAATTATTATTTCTGAACTAGAAATAATAACTTATTGATACTTCATATTCTTGGAAAAGAGAAATGTTATCAATAACAGTAGTTTAAAAACATGTGTTTCTTAGAAAAATGCAGTTGAACTTTACAAACGTGTGCTTCTTATAATGGGGAAAACGAAATGACTACCCAAAATGTTATCGGCACTAGAACATACACTGGTATTAATCCATTTAAGCAGATAGAAGCTATATTAAACCGATATGCTAGTAATCCAATTTGCCTTTTGCTAGGTTTGTTCACGGTCAATGTGATCCAGCAGCGAACATGACCGTTTATCGTCAGCGTAAAGATCAAAACCCAAGTTACGAATATACATGTAAAATATGTAAAGTAGGACCATCAGTAACTCCACCTCCCAGTGTTAAATTACCACCAAGAGAAAGAAGAGAAAGAAACGGTGAAACAGCTGTTGAAGGATTCTATGGGGAGAGTATTATTGATGACTATTTGTACTATTCTGATGAAGCATTCATATTTGAAAAGGTAGGATAAGTTTTTATTTTGTGTTTTTTGGGAATGTGGAATCAGGGTATTTTGAGTATATTGCTGATTTTATGTTAGAATACTCTGTCAAAATAATTGAAACTATTATATAGTGTAGGATGTAAAACATATTTTGCATTTTTCATCATGTAAATATTATACATTGTTACAGTTACAGAATATAGCACTATATTAGTAAGCTGTATATACTGTATTATGATACTGTTCTTTAGTAATAATGTTAGACAGCTAAAAGTAAAAGTTATTAATATATTATATTCCAACATTAAGTGATAATAACTAAGGTGCTATCAAGAACTGATCTTCATAATATTATACAGAAAGACAGAGCTGAAATTTCCATGTGTTGAGTCAATATTATTTTTGGGATGGCAAGCAAGTTGAGACCATAGTTTAATGGTAATTTGTAATATTCGTTTCAGTTGAGTAAAGAGGATGACTTGTACAATCCCTTTGGTTATTCTCGTGGTAAACCATTAGGTATTGGTAGTTTAAAACGTAGAGTTGGTTCAGTTGGAAGTAGACCTAAAGGTCTTGGTGATAAAATTGCTGGTTTTGCTACTGTTGGTGGAAGAAGAGCAAATAAAATGGCAGCTATGTTAAGGAAGAGAGGACCCAAACCAAAGATGAGAGGATTATTTGGAGTTCCTGGAGTTGGATTGCAGGTAAACTCAATTTTTTTAATTTTAAATTGTTGTTGCTTTTGGAAATAACGTGTGAAGAGTTCATTACCTGTTTCTAAGTCGTAGGGCTCTTTTGAAATTAAAACAATAACTCTTCAGGTACAGAAATTAAAAAAAATATTGTGCATGAGAGACTTGCACAATCCATTTGTTTAGTACCGTACTGGTGTAAATAATAATTCATTAAAATAAAAATACATATTAATTAACTTGAATGCGGTTTATTTTTATTTCGTTATTTCTCAAACCAGTTTGAGCCTTTCATTGCCATTACTTCCATAGAACAGTACCAACTTGCTTTTGTATTAGTTCATACAATTTTTTTTTCATAAATTTTTTTAATTTGCTTTAGAATTGAAGATAATTTAGCTGGAAGTCTAATATTAAGAAGGCATGTTGACTTCTGAACAAACTAATAAATCACCCCATTACAATGATACAATGATTTGTATGACAATATATTTTTATGTAAAATAATAATGGTGATTTTTATCAAGTTGTACAATATATGAATTGGGGTCTTTCAAATTTAGAATGTAAAAATAATTGCCAATAAAAGTTACTAAATTGCGCTTGGTTTTGTAGTTTAGACTACGGTACTGTACTATGAATGAAAATATGGTAATGTTTTGTCTTATTGATTTAGAACTTCTGTAATTCAGACATATTTAAAACTTTTATATAGTAAATATTATTTTAACATGAACAAGTTACTTTTTTTCTGCCAGTTCCTGAGTTTAATGAGTACAAATTTAATTTGCTAGTTTCGGGTATACCCTAACTACTCTGAAATATATTTTACTAATCTAGAATTCATTCATAAAAAAATATAAATAATCTGTTAAGTTCTGTTTAAAATACAAACACAGTTCTTCTGAGGACAATAGGATATTATTTAATTTCATTCATTGCAAAATTATTTTGTAAAATATGTGGATATATATCTGAATTAAAAATTTATTTAAAAAACTTCTGAAAACTACGTGATACGATGAGTGATGTTTACATCTCTTAGTATATTTACATATACTAGGTGATATCATGCTGCTTTTTGCATACAGTTAATTTAACCAACTCCTGTTTCCTTATCTTTCGTCATGGTGAACAGTAATTGTGATAAAAGAAAATAATAGCCAGCAACAGACTATAGAACATCTGGTAAAATGACCGTTAACTGTTATCACAACTTTGCAATAAAAATTTATTACCTTCTATTTTATGATCGAATGGAGCCAGTTCACTAATAATCAAATGGAGATTACACATTTTGTTTGTTTTCATACAAACAACACAGTACTATTTTAAAAATTGTGCTTTGTGGTTTATAGTTTGCAAACATGGGAAGGAAAAGTAAAAAGAAGGTAGTAGATATTCAGTTTAAAAAAGGAGAAAAACTACCAAATTTATATCTTGAGTGTTTATATTGTTTCTGTAATGACTGATATTAATATGAAATTAAGAAATAGGCTTGATGAAGATGCTTTTGAAGTGTTTTCTGCTCATCATGGACATAATAAGTTGTTAAGTTTATCCATTTTGAAATTACATTTCCTCTGAAAACTTTGTCTGACTCAAAACATTTTCTTTCTCTGAAGAAAAATGTGTTAAGTAGTACCGTAATGAAATTAATTATGTACCTTTGGACCAACATAATGAATAAATTTATCGCTATATTAAAAATAATTAAATTGTAATTAATGTTATTATCTCCGAGTAAAAGATAGAAAATAATGTATTTTGAACATTTTTGACTTAAGCAGATTATCAAATTCTTCTCTTCTAAATTATCTTACTTAATTACTTAAAACAATTTACATCAAAGTAATATAAAGAAGAAGTATTGTTAATTACTAATATATATTTCCTTTATTCTTCAGCGACCTAGTCTTGATATGCCGCAATGTAAAAGTGATGATGAGCCAGGAGTAGAGAATCGTTTGGTATTGTGTTCAGCAAAAGATGATTTTACATTACAACAAGATGTTTGTGTAATGTGTGGTGCTTTTGGAAATGATCAAGAAGGACGACTTATTGCATGTGCACACTGTGGACAGTGTTATCATCCGTACTGTGTTAATATTAAGGTAACATTAATTTTTTTTTATTAGTTTGGAATAACTGGTAATGATGGGATTTACATTATGTTTTGAGTAATTTATTGGTAAAATTTCAGGGATTTTAGCTTGTTTTCTTTGAAATCTAAAAGTTTCAATATAAGCTGTGGAGATTTCTTTAAATGTTCAATTCAGTATATAATAGAAGTATATTGAAGGTAGTTTCTGGTCGCCACCAATGTTAAATAAAATTATTTTAAATACTAATTTAAAAAAAAAATTAGAATAGGTTTTATTTGTTAACAAATTAAATACAGTATTAGCCTATTTCAAGTTTCATTGTCTTTATGGCATTTTAAAAGTAAGGCTGCTTAATGAAAGAGATGCTTTCAATGCTAATTTTCAGAAATCACTGTGCTGAGAGCTCTAGAACAATGAGTCTCAGTGTTTTAGTGAAGATCAGAGACATTATAATTATAATATATTATGAAATCACAATAGGTACAATGCAATTGTTTAGTCTCAAGTGTTTTTGTAATAAAGACAATAGGACTTACAGGAAATGTCATTGATATTTCTTGATGTAGCCTATTCAGGGTAAAAAGAAGTTTTACAATTTATGAATGTTCTTATAATTAATCAGTGGCTTTGTATGGCATGTTTATTACGACAACTTTCAATATACTATAATTTCAATATACTATACTATAAACTAATAGAAATGAGCCATATAGGCACATATTTCCTATTAAATTAAAAAATATGTTGTCAATTCTTCAACAATGTAATGTTCCTTGTTGTAGGTTACGAAAGTAATTCTTGAAAAAGGTTGGCGTTGTTTGGATTGTACAGTTTGTGAGGGTTGTGGTCAAAGAAATGATGAAGCAAGACTAATACTTTGTGATGACTGTGATATATCATATCATACGTACTGTATGGATCCACCTTTAAATTATGTACCTCAGGGAAATTGGAAGTGTAAATGGTAAGGAATACACATTTATTATTTTCTTGTCTGATTGTTTTCAGAGTGTTCTAAATGCAAATTGTATATTCAGTAAGCAGTGAAGTGCTTAAATTAAAATATGCTTACTTTGCTTTGATAACTTGTTACTGCTCACTTATTAAGTAATTCTAATTTTTGGTTTTAAACGCCTGCACCAAAGATTACTCAAATATAATTATGACTAGTTTGTATGACTATGATCACATCCTCAGTCTAGTTATATTTATAACATTATAATAACTGAATATTGTGAAAGATACACTTGTAATCAGGGAAATATTTATTTTACCAACAAGAAGTGAATATAATTTGTAATTTGGATTGAATTACTATTTTGCAATTCAAACTGTAGAACTAAAGTGCCAAACTATTGAAAGATACTAATAATAAGAAGTGAAAGCCTAATGTGATTATCAGATACCGGTACCTAATAAACATTTTAATGTTTCCAATAGGTGTGCAGTATGTTTGATGTGTGGTTCAAATGATCCAGGAGTAAGTGGTACATGGCATAAGAGTTATACATTATGTAGTTCATGTGCATCATTTACATCATGTTGTATATGTTCAGAACCATATGTAGATGGAGAATTAGTTATTCTTTGTATGCATTGTTCAAGGTAAGAATTATCAGAATGGTACATAGGCTAGTAATGAGCTCAATTCTGCAATTGAATACCCAATTCAGTGGATTCAGATTTAATAAAGAATGTACATATTTGTCACTTTCCAATAATTTTTTTTTAGAGTATTATATAAATGAGATGCATTTTAGTATATTTCCTTTCTTGGTTTTAAATTGTTGTGGTTGTTAGAGATAAATTTTATGATATTATATTGGGTATATTATTTGTGAAAGTTATGGGCAGATTTCATACAAATAGAGCTAACAAAGTAGCACTTAGGTATTTTTTTAATAATATTTCTAAGCCTAACACTAAACTCTACAATTAAAATATTTACGAAATTCTGATTTGAAAACATCTTCATTCAGTATTTAGTGTCACAGAAAGATTCAAATATTCAGAATTGACAGTATTTGGAATTCAGCTCAGAATCACAACCAAAACTTAAAAAATTGTTATACAAAAACTAAAAGTGCCTAATTTGTGCTCACAGGTGGATTCATGGTATGTGTGATTCAATAAATAATGAAATAGATGCAGAGAAATGTGTTGAAGATGGTTATAATTGTCGTTTATGTCGTCCACCTGATGTACCGCCACCTCATCTTATACCACCACCGCCTCCACCAAAACCAGAAACACCTCCACCAAGTCCAGGTTAGAAAAAATAAAAAAAATATTCACTTATCCATGCATTAAATGATAATGTGATTGTGCAGTTTATCAATACATAGCTTGATACCCTGGAAATATTATTAACCTTTCAGAATAATTTTTTAATTTATTAGGTTTATCAAGGTTCACATTTTTTTCCCTGCATATGAAAATGTTTCTTTGTATCAAATAAGAAAAATTTGGGATATTCTGTATTTTTTTATTACAGTAGTAGTTATTTCATTATTTGTCAATTTACTTCTGGGAACATTGATATGATTCGTAAGTTTAATTTAAATGATCTCAAAAATTTGTTAATTTTCAATTAGTCTAAATTAACTTTGAATAGCTGTACATTTAGAAAAAAATTGCTATTGCTGTGTTTAAAAACCTTAAATGTTGAAAACTGCATGAGAAAATAAAATAATGTAGCAGCTAGTCTTATGATCTTCAACAAATATAAGACATGTTAATTCTTTGCATGACGATATCAGTATTTCTGGAGTTAATTACTATATTATTGGTAAATTTTATTTTGGAAAAACTTTTCAGATTACTCTGTTAGTTTCTCAACCTTGTAACTTGTATGTACAGTACTCAAGTTAGAAGTAAAAGAGAGTATCATCAACATGAAGTTACTTAAACTTTTACATTAAAAATTCCTCATTACTATTTC
Source organism: Campodea plusiochaeta (assembly GCA_034698565.1). Taxonomy (NCBI): domain Eukaryota; kingdom Metazoa; phylum Arthropoda; class Diplura; order Rhabdura; family Campodeidae; genus Campodea; species Campodea plusiochaeta. The sequence continues at coordinate 5,202 of JAQIWE010003704.1, read as the reverse complement.
AGAAGTGCCATTGTTAGCATCACATGCAAATTATTTTGTTGATGGAACCTGTTTGTCTGAATTAGGAATGTATCATATTAAATCTCTTACAATTGAACAACCAAAGAAAAAGCGTCGTAGAATGCCTACTGCTGATACAGAAGCTGGCATTATGGCAACAATAGAATCTGTAGTTGCTGGAGGTATGTATAAAAAATTTACTTTTCACTTAGTTCATGAACTGTTTTTCGTAGTAGACAGGTGTTAGTTATAAAGAAATTTCACAAATATTTCACGTTTTTAAAACTTTGTTTCAGTTTTAAACCTGAAAATTGCAGAGCTATACTGTATTATCATTGTAGTTGAAGTAACTTTTTATAAAGGAACTATGCTGTCAAGTAGTAGTATAGAATATGAGCTATATTTTTAAATATCTGTTTGAAATTTGGTTGTTTCATAAGAACTCTTTTGAGAAAACTTTCCCTTAATTTATCTTCTTATTTCATGTGAATCATATTGTAATTCGAGATAATAAATGAATTTTTGTGATTCATTGTAGACAATCCAATGGGTCATACTGATCCAGAAAAACTGCGTGCATTTCTAAGTGAAGATATGTCTGAACTTCTTAAAGAAGGGGGCAAATTACCAGATGGATTTGCATTACTGGAAAATGCAGATATGATGATCAAGAAGAAACGACAAAGGAACTTACACAAATTAGGTACATTCAACATTTTAGATATATCAAATTGAACACTAGTTATGCTAGTTATAAATGTACATTACAGTTATTGTCCTACTAAGTTCTTAGAATCTCTGTTGCTCAAAAACTTGCTTCACCAATCACTAACAAGTTCTCTCCACATGTTAATGTTTTTATGAGTGCTGAGACCCAATTTGTTTAAAATACTACATGTACTTATTTTTATTCATTGTAATGTTATAGAGCATACATACAGAGCATACTTTAGATATGCTCTGTATGTATGATATTTAGATTTTGTTTACTTAGCCTACAGTTATAAGAGGAAATTGTAACGAAGGTAAATAATTTCTTAGGTATTGGAGGGTTTATTGTAAGGCCAAGAGGTGTGAGATTTAAAGACAAAGATGATGAAGTAGAAATGCCACCTGAAACTATACATATACCTATTTTACAAGAAAGTTTAGAGAAACCAAAGAGAAAACCACAAAGAAGAAAACAGAAGAGTAAACTAATGGAAAACTTCCCTTCTTATTTACAAGTAAGTTCTTGAAAGGTGCAACTGGGAGGTCAGAATAATTTATTGATGAGTTGAGATATATGACAAGTTTGAATTTAGGCCTGGCTACAAACACTAATTCCTTGTTTAATTTGTTAGACTGGCAAAATACATTGTACTGTATTATTTTGAAATTAGCAGCAGGTATAAAATATTTATTTTTCATCCATTTTCGAAATATCAAAACAGTAATTCATTTTGTACCGAACTCTATGAATGAATGAAAAATACTTTGAATTGAATTTTAGTTTATATTTAACATTGTTGGAAGTATGACCTTTGCAAGGAACAATTTATCAAGTTGATTGAAAACAAAGAACGATGCAAGAGAGGACCCTCCGGGCGCTACACCGGAAGTTAAATCAAAAACTCTCAGTTCCAATTGCAAATAGAATTTAAGTACGGTACATGCGATACAGTGTATTTCGAAATATGTTTACAAACAGCATGATGATTTGAATCACAACAAATACCATTTCGAAAAGCCTATTAATATACACATGAAAAATACTACACGCCGAAATCGATGTTGTTGATACCTGAACTTCCATATTTACTATAATCCAAATACAAGCTATTTCCTTAAGAGATTTACATTAGCCAAACACAAAGTTAACTTGAGTATAGATCGTAAGCGCTTAAAGTAGAAACTACAGTTCATGCTAGTTATGTTTTTCTAGGCTTGTCAGCAATTTGCGAATTATACCTTTTCGTCAATCAACATGAGAAATATATCTTCTTACATAGAAACAAAATAATAATAAATACTGCTCTTCGTGTTATAACATCCTGAAACACGGGTAACATAACATAATATTCCATAATCAAATTTTGAACCACCCAACGAAAATTAATTAAAACAGCAGCTTCAGAATTCATCACAAAAGTCTTTATTATTTTCAATAGAGAATATGAACATATAAAATCATCAAACCTCTCTTTCAGCTCAAGTTCAAAATTAGTACGTAATTTCATACTACATTAAAACGTAAAGTTAGAATCGATTTTAAATAATCATAACTCGGTGTTTTTAAGTTAAAAGAAGTAAATTATTTTCATGAATAAAAATAGTTACTTACACCTTTGTATAACCATCTGAGTTTAAATACTGAAAGATTTTGAATCACAAATTATGTGTAGCCTTCACATCATTGTTGATGGTAAATATATTAACAGAGTAATTTAAACATAATTATGCTACAAGCATAACAAGTTAAGAATATTTAAATTTTTGTTATTTTTTAATCTTCTTTTTTCCCAGGAAGCGTTCTTTGGTAAAGACTTGCTTGACAGTAACCAGGATACTGAAATTAAAAGTGAAAGTGATACTGAAGATAATTCTATACTTTCACAAGATAATGACATTGTTATCACATTGTCAAAGGTAATAGACCTTCCAATGCATAAGCACAATGGTAAACAGAAACACTTCTTACACACACAGACAACTCTTATTACACATGTTGGGATGACTCTGAATGTGGAAATGTTCTGTACAGTAAATATCAGATTCAAAATTGTGGTGGGGTTTAGAAACATTTGGCTCAGGTAAATATTGTACTTATACTGTTTTAAGAAAGTCATGACATGGAATTGGGAAAGAGTGTGGGTGCTACAGTAAAGAAATTAGGCATTGAACCAATTTATTTGGATTAGTTATAATTGAATAGTATGCTGAAGTGAATGAAATGTGGGCCTATAATTTTCTTTTTTGATGAAAATACAATATCATAAAGCCTGTTGCTTCACTTCATTGGGCAATGAGGAAATTGGAAATGTGATTCGTAATAAAATAAGCAGAACTTTTCCTGAAGTCATGCTGAGTTTTTTCCTTTGAATAAATTATATACTTGTACTCTTGTATAGGATGAATTGAAAGCAATAGAGGCTGTAAAAGCAAGACAGAAATTAGAGGAGGAACAAATGAAAAAAGATGAGGAACAAAATTCAGCTTCTTCATCTTTAGCTGGAGAAGGAAATAAAGTTGACTTGAAGTCAATAAAGGAAGAAAGTAGATCACCAGCAAAGGTAAGATACATTTCAAATTATTCTTTCATCATTTTTTTAATTACTGCAGCTAAGAATTAATAAAGTCTTAGAATTTAAAATTTTCATAATACTTGTAATTATGCTTCTGCTATATGTGCCATAATTACTGTACATGATACTAGAGAGTATGGTGTTATCCACTGTTTGAAAGGTCAAGAACAGTGGCAGGGTCTCTATATAACCAATTAATTCAAAGGTACACTACTTGTAGTCATATTCTTTTACAGTATTTTAAAATTTTAGTTAAGAATATTTATAGTTACAAACAAATAATTTTTGCAGTATAATCTATAACAGTATGCTAAGTGACCGTACTGGCTTATTATTAGAGTTTCTTTGTTGATTGGGGCATATTGTTTCACTAATATTTGTTAGTGATGTTTTATAAATGTATTCTTAAAAATATTAAAGCAAACTGGAAGTGATTTCTAAAGTTTGTGCTAATTCAATTTTTATTTCTCAAAAATAAAATAAAAATTTATGTTAAAACATGTGGGTTGAGAGGATATTTACAGAAACGCTCCACGTTAAATTATTAACTAGCAGCCAGTTAATGAACTAAAGACATAAATAATACATTTGTATGGAAACAAGAAACATGTTAAAAAAAACATGTCAACTCATTTTTGACATTTGCCATCCTGGACAGTGGACATGCATACTTGTTTGTGTGCTTGGGAGCCCAATGACAAGCTTAATCTTATTGAATTTTTTTCTTGTTGTATAGGATGATGAAGAAGAAGACGTAGCATCGGAGGAAGCATTGAAAGATATTTTACCAATTCCTGGAGATTTATTAGATAATGAATTAGTTGATACTATTATGAATGAAGGAGATGATATTACAAAGACTGAAGTACTGGATGCTGGTAAAGACATTCTTTTTTGCTCTTAATTACTGTTAATTTAGTTTTTTTAGTCTTCAACATAGGCTACATTAGTTGTTATATTTTTCTCAGATAGTTTAAAATAATATATTATGCTATTTAAAGTAGCTGAGTAGACTATATTGCTTGTTGTCAAACATACATCTTGAAGGATTTTGATACAGAAATTATGTAAGCTTCAATTTCCACTTTTATAGTTTTTACAATATGGAAATATAGACGTAGTAATTTGTTAGTATTTTACTAAAAGTGCACTGTGTAAAGGAGTAATTGTTTGACATTTACTTATAGAGTTTGTAAGCATTTGTTTTTTGCTATTTTAGAAGATGGTGATTTAGCAGGTCAAGAAGGTAGTTCAGATACTGGAGAACAAGGTTCAAAGGATGAATTAACTGATTTCCTCAGCAGTCAATTTAATCTGGATTCAATGGTTGAAGAAACATGTAAGTGCCACAGAAATTGGCTTACATTTTCTTTTAACATACTCTTTTCATTTAAGTTAAAATAAAAATTACAAATGTATAATTTGTTAAGAAAAAATAAAATTTTTCTAAGGATAAAGAATATTTGTTATCATAAATATAATTTTCTTCTAGCAATATAAAGGGACAAATTTCTTCCTAACTTTCAATTTAATATTCATAAAGAAATTTTCCTTTGTATTATAATGGTAATAGTGCCAAGAGTAGTAATACGGTAATTAAAAGAAACCATAATTAAATCGCTCGAAGCAAACTGATAAATTTCTATTATATATTGAATCAGATTTTCAAAGGTGTTGAATAATAATCTGAACTTGAATTTGAAAAACAATCTTTGTACTACTTTTACCCATAGATATAACTGTTGTATTGAATAATAGTACAATATAGCTGTCTAAATATACTAATAATATTTTGTAATTGTCAGGTTTACCAAACATGGATGGTAAAGATGTAGAAGATATTTTCAAAGGTGTTTTAACAGATGAATCTCAGGAATCTCAAGATTCTGCCTTTTCATTAACTGGCCCTCCTTCAGTG
>JAQIWE010003703.1:0-11516 GCA_034698565.1 Campodea plusiochaeta | reverse complement strand
TCGGTATAGGCTGTCGTGAACTATATATATATATATATATATAAATATATATATATATATATATAATTATAAATATTCAGCGATATGAGGTTTCCATTAGTTTTCTGCAATTCGGTTGCAATAATGTACTGTTTCACATAACTGCATTGCGACCAATTGTAGTGTATTACGGTGTATACAAAAAAGAAAGTGAACAGCCCGTCGGTCTCACTAAAAATAAACAAAGAGAGGTAATTTTCTTTAATTAAATTCCTGGTCGATTAAACCAGCAACGTCAAAAACTATTTTTTGGAACAGGCAACGGCAAAAACAATATTTCGGAACCAGCAACGTCAAAAACCATATTTCGGAACCAGCAACGTTAAAAACTATTTTTGGGAACCAGCAACGTCAAAAACAATATTTCAAAACCAGCAACGTAAAAACTATTTTTTGGAACCAGCAACGTCACAATAAGCTATTTTTTTAAAACAGCAACGTCAGATTAAGTTCATTTAAAATTTAAATAACTCCACTGCATTTAAAAAGTGTGGAAAGTTTCAGGAAGATGTAAACAAACAGTAAAAGACCACTCACACCAAAAGTTGTACAAGTTTTACTCAAGGTCAAATGACGAATTCATTCATATATCACAATGGATGGGTTGTAAATACGAAACGTAAACAACAAATAGTATTAGACTCACGTGGCCACTGATTCATATAAAAGTACGTCACAATACTAAATTTGTAATGAAATAATAAGCGTACTATAATGTATTATGATACGTGGAAGGATTTTTTTGTTTAGTATTGTACCCGTAAAATACGACGAGTTGAATAATTTAATAGGCTAATTGTTGTTTTACGTGCCGACATGATAGGGTAACATGTTTTAATCAATCATGATGATTTTAATACTACGTAATATCATATAGAACAGATAATGAGTCTGATTCATAATTATGATACTTTAAAAATTGTTCAGAAAACACAAAACAGCGAGTAAAAATAATTAAAATCCTCATGTAACGATAGGACGAATCATATTTCTATTTTGCGGAATTAAATTCAGTATTCTGTTTTTTCACAGTGGTATTAACGAATCTGTAAATACAATAATAATAATAATAATAATAATAAATAGAGGTATCACAGTATTCTATAAACTGATGGCGTTCATTTGAATGGTTATTAATAAATAATATTAATGAATAACAATAATATCAATACAATATAACAAATTATCAATATATAGCGAGTATTAAACTGAATGATTCGGAATTAAAACAGAGAAATTTTATTGATTCAGAGGATAGATTATGTATATCTTTTAAAAACATCAACAGTATATTATGATTATCAGAAAAAAAGTCTTTGAGATACGATATAGGTTGTCGTAACCTGTTAGTTTAGAACTACTTAGTAAAATACATTATTACTTATGCCATTATGCAAAGCAGTAAACATAATTATTTAATGTTATTAGGATCGGTGTTAATATGTCTATATTACAGTACATAATATGATGGATGCTGTTAGTGTTATATTAGATTTAACAGGGAAGAATATTTTTTCATTAACTTTTCAAGAATAAAATAAAGTATAATAAAAAAAATCTGGTTAAAAGATTTTAGTACTAGGACTTTACATGATTAAATCTCATATGTTTATAAGCATATATTAAAATTAACATCAATTACCTCAGATTAACAAGACATTTAATAGTAATAATCGATAATAATACGAACTCGTTAGAATATTTTTTATGTAGGTAACCAATCATCATTATTAACTTATATCATATAAAATTTCATAGTACAATATATCTGCTTTTATGATTATACAGTATAAAGAAATATCTAGACAGGGTGGGGCGGGTTTCTGGTTATTAAATTGAAAAAAATATATGATTTAAAGGAGTATATCTTCACAGCGGGAATAATCTTTTCAAACACACATAAGCCGTTTTACTTTCTTTGTTCGCTATTGTACTCGTTTTCCCAAGAGACCGTTAAGCTGTGTTGGAAAATATTATTCCCGCTTTGAAAAGTAAATTAAAGGGTAACTTTGAAAAGTTACCCTTTAACAGAAAGTTTTGCATCACCACCAGTGTTTTTAGTTTAATCTACCACATTGAAAACTGAAAAGTCATACGATAATGAGATAATGACATCGAACGGGTTATAACAAAATGACTTGACGACTTTCTTTTAGTGTTCACAGTTCACATAGTATTTTCCAGAGGTCGCCACCATCGTGTAGCGTAAAAGTCTACCAATCCCATTCAGTGGCGCCCTCGCACAACTATTTCCCTCCCTCTCCGGCTGTAGAAGGAGGCCTCTTATTGGTGTGACGTCAATTACATTTTGAAAATGGTGGTGTAGTGTAGACGAGAAGTAGGTTCTCAGTTCTTTGAATGGAATTTAGTGTTAAAATATGCCGAGAAGACGAAATGGCGAATTACCTTTACCCGCAGGGTGGGATGTCGGACGCGATTACGACGGAAAACTCTATTTTATCGACCACAACAGCAAACAAACGACTTGGATTGACCCCCGAGATAGGTAAGTTGGAAAACTCCACGGATGTACTCAAATTTGTGATTATTTCAGTGATTTAGTGACTAGTGTTGTGTTCAAAATTGTCGAGCATAGTGTTAGGGTTTAATATAACCAGTGAATATCATAGTGAAGTTACAAGGACATTGTGCATTTCAATGAATTCAATGGAATTTGGAAAATTCCGGATTTTACATGTGTGCCACCTAGCAGAAAGTATTCTAAACATCGTGTCAATCTCCTATATGAGACGCTGGAGGTAGTCTAACTCTAAATCTCTAAGCTCTTTTGGAAATACGATAGTATACATTTACGTGTGGAAGAAATAATATAGAAGTAATAACCAAATATTGTGTTTTTTAATGCTGGAACTGTTTAACTCTCGCATAGCTGCATAGGTCTAGTACCGTACTGAAACTATGGTCGTAAAATTTTAAATATTTATTTTCACTGACTTAATATTTTCATCAACTGTGGACGTAAATGTAAACGATCAGATATTTGTGTTTTATTATTATTATCGCTAAAAATTATATTGTAAAATTTTTAATCCTTCCGCCTTACGAAGATCTATAAAAAAATTTCACACAAGAAACGGAAAAACCCAAAGGAACAAGAGCATTATTTGTATGGAATGTCATAAGAGGGGATTACGAGGATTATTAAGACTTGTGCAGACAAATATATTGGAATTATATAATATACGAAATGAGGGTTTCTTGATGCTAAAATAAATATTTCTACGGAATGTTCGCAATAAAATGATTTCCGATTTTTATAATATTGCGAAGTTTTTTTTATAAACGTTGCAAATGAATCATTGACTATTATGAATGAAATTGTAAAGATTATTCCTAATTAGGCCTACAGAATTCTTAATTAACATTCTCTGTAGGCTCTTAGAATAATGTTATGTCGCCTGTTTGCTATGCATATATTCACACTGTTGTAGTTCAAGGTTGTTATGCAAAAGGTCTTTTTTCATTGCTGAATCGACTGTATTAAAAATGTACTGATAATAACAGCGTTCTCTCCTCTAACCTTGTTGTAAACAATTATATCTGCTTCGTTCTCACACTATAAACATCTTTTTAGAGGCTTGTTGAGTATTTTCTTATTATCTTTCAAGTATGTCCTCTTAACTGATGAAAAGGAATGCAGCAGTTGCTGAGATGTCTAGTTTGGAATGTTGACTCATACCATACTTATCAGTTATTTGATTTTTGATAATCATTTCAATTGCTTTTACATGATACCGTTTATTTGATTTATTACGTTCTTGATGTGAATTACACATTGCAGGAACAAAGGAAAGGGCAGATGGAATAATAAAAAAATAATATTCAATTAGAATATTACATGTTCAGCTTTATGTGAATAAAATGTAATCAAGTTTACTTAAAAGTTCTAAATTGATTTATCTGAACTTCAGAATCGGAATTAGGAATGACAAATCTTTTTAGAAATTAAATAATGAAAAGAGAAAAATAAGAAAAATACCTTTAATTTTCCATTATTACGATACAGAGCACAAAATAAATCAATATGGAAATATCGGCACCACACGGTTTAGAATAGTAAATATTGAAGTTCCTATTAAAAAATACAGTTAAAGGCTCAGTTTTTTACAGCATGACATCCCATTTCCCACACAGCTTATCGTTCCCTTGAGAGATCCAGTACAATCGGAAACAAAGAAAGTAAAACTGTACTGCTTGTTGGAAAACGCTTACCTCCCGCTGAAAAAACTACGTTTAATATATATATTTTTTAATTATACCAATATAGGTCTACGACTGCGATTCTTTTTTTTTCAACTGTCATTCTTTACGGATTTGAAAATGGTGGCATTAAAATAATTATATTTATAAATAATAGCTCGACTTAGCTGATTTTACATTCTTCATTACTGCATCTCGTCGCCAGCATTAGAAAAGCAAGGCATTGCCCTTTGAAATATTTATTACAAACTGATGAACGGATATTTATTTCCTGTTCGCCCCAGGTTGTACTTTTTCATTCGCATACCACAGGAGAAAGTTACATATCTACCACTATGGGGAGATCAAACTGGACATACGAAAGTCTATTCATGCCAGCTGCTATTAAAGAAAACTACGAAGGGGGTGGCTGTTGCATTATTAAAGATTATTTTAGGAATTTATGAGTTTTGCTCGTTTTATTGTTCTTCACTTTCCTTTCGTGTTTTCTGATAATCAAAATTTTAAAAAGTATTCAGATTCTATAGAAACACTCTTTTCTCGTTTGAGACTAGAAATACTCCTCTGTTGGATACATGGATTATCCTATAATTAGTTAAGAGAAAGTAGATTATTGTATTTTATAAGAAACTATGAAATTAAATAAGTTTTTCTATAGATCGGAAAATAATCGTAGTAAGACCCATAGCGATTCAATTTGTAATATTATTTTAGGCTTTAAAGTATATTATATTGGTTTGTCTGCTTACATACTGCTATCCTGTGAATGTTCACTATTTTGTAAAATCTATATTTTGCAACCTATTAACTTTACAGGCAAAATACGTAAAAAAGGAAGATGAAATCGTAAAAAGTTGTAAGAAGCTTTTCTGTGGTAAACAACCTTAGCTTTCCAAAACATTTTGTTTCATTGCGTTAGGTTAAATATAATGTTTCCCAGAACTACATCGAAATAAAAATTCGATATACAATAGATCAAAAATGAAAGTTTAAACGGGTCGTAATCGTAAGCATACTGTTATGAACCACTGTGCCAATGACAATGACGAAAAATGCGAATAGGAAAGACAGGATAAGATTATGTGTAAACAGGCAAAATATTGGTGGGCACTGGTATTATGTCGATGACTTTTAAAAATATTAAAATCTATCAGTAAAGGTTCAGCCGACCTCTAAAATACTTTAGGCAAAATCTAATGATATTAAAATTATTGTCAAATAAAAAAAATGTTGCGAAATATTTTATACTGAGTAGCCTATATAAAAAAATTAAAAAAATATTTATTTGAAAAGACAGATTTGACCCCAAGATAACTCCATAGAGATGACCTTTATCTTAGTGCATGAAAACATTATTAAAATTTGAAGGCAGCGAGCGGTATTGTACTATTTGGCAATGTCAATTTTTATTATTGATGAGGAGGACAAAACATGTCAAGCATGATAATTACAGGAAATAAATGCATCAGAAGAAGGATGTAAGAGGAATCAGACATAGCAAGATAGTATGAAAATTTTGAATTTTAGATCTTAGATGTAATTTTTATTTGGCATTTTATTACAACTCTTTTTTATAATTTCATAGCAGTTGCAGATTTAAAGAGCCAAAATATTTCAAACGTTGTGCTTTAGTTATTAGTTGTGATCATGAAGTTCTGATCTTCTGAACTCCTGAAGTCCTGATATGGTTTCCGACTAGCATGGTCTGTACTCTGTGAAGGCCTGCTCTATTTTCTTTTAGTATTTTCCGAAGGTAAATCTTCAATTTGTTCGATTTTTTTCCAATTTGAAACTTACATTCACACCTTGCCTAAAATATTATGAAAAAAAATGTTACAAGGGTTTCCTTTTATAATGTAACTTATATTTCAATTACAAATTTATTATAAATAACGGCTAATTATAAATACAGTACACGTATAGATACCGGTATTATCATATTAATCTTTGCATCAAAATCAGTTCAATTCATTTTGTATTATTAGACAGTGTTGCTAATTTTATTTGTACTTCTGTCTTTGGATATTATTATTGCATTGGTAAATCTGAACATTTATGTAATATCAAAACTGGAGTATATTTATTTATTCGAAGCGTTTCTTGGGGTTGGCATGATGTCCTGGCAAAGTAGTGAATATTTGAAATATCTTTATCTAAAAATATACTAACCAATGAGTTGTACGAGACTGCATGGCGGCTCTCAACGCCAAAGAAAGATCTGGAGAGAAGAAGAAGTGACAAACTCAATTCGATCTCCTTCACATTATTTCATCATTAAGATCTTTATTTTTATGAGTCGCAGGAAAAATATTACTATAAAAATTAATTTGTTTCATTCCTTTTTTTTTTGCTAATTTACTCTAACGTTTTCCTCATTCCATCGCTATAGTGGGCTTTTTTGTGCTCATTCTTTCTTGGAAAATCGAACAGAATATAAATACAAGTTTACTTCGAAATGCGGCACTACTGCTGGCAGCAGTGTAGAACTCATCCTAGGAGAACAACCAATTAATTTTATTAGGTAATATTTTACTTGCGATAAATATTTCGTTTCATATCCATGAAGTGGCATAGTAATATTTTAATTTTACCTATTGAAAACAGTGTTTTCAAAACTTTCTAATACTTGTTCGGGTATATAAAGGGTAGTAGCCTATACAATGGTGTAGCTTAACTTTTTCTCAAATTTTGAATATATAATTTTCTTTCTTTCTTTCATCGCAAACTCATTTCGTAATGGATTCATCGTTCTTAGTAATTTTGGTGAATTGACTTGCTTGGCACTTTTAGCACTTACAGAGTCAGTAACTTGTGAAAACTTCAAGTTTATGATTAATTTAATACACTGTGCACTTTTATTATATCTGTAACACGAATTCAACTTCACCTCTGTGCGAAATATATTATAAAGATTATTGGGTCTAGATATAGGCTATGCAGCAAAAAATGAATTAATTATTTGGAAGTGTCAAATATTCTACGTTCTTATCTGACATTGTGAGACTAGACGACATTCTGAGCCTATTCCCAACAGCATATTATAAGAATGATCTAATTGTTTATCATTTTCGAAATTTCAATGTAAACTATATTTCGTATGTCATTCCAATTTGTAAAGGGAGCAAAAGAATTAGATTAGTTAAGAATTGTTGAGTAGGGATAAAAAGGTTGGAATGCAAGGTCATTTCATTTCTAAGAACATTTGCTTCCCTTTGGAATTCTTCTTTAGCTACTGTTCTGTTTCGTAAGAAAAGCACCCCAACCTAACTACAAAAGGGATGCACTTCTTTTGTTTTTGTACTTCTGTTCTGTGAGCATTCTTCACTGCGTTTTATTCATAAAGAAAATAAAAAAAAACTTTTAGAATATCATTTTTTCCGGGATATTTGAAAAATACGAATGTTGCATTGGTACACTCCATGTTTTACGTTTGATCTTGGATTAATGATAATTGTTATGAATGTAAAGTATGCCTGATATAATATGCTCCATAGGCCTACTCACATATTGTATTGTGATTTTTTATTTCGGTTATGTCTTCAAAGTTCAAACATCACTTATTGCACGACGCTGCATATATTCTTTTACGTAATATATTTTAAAACAAATTACTAGTTGTAACAGTTGCGAAGCGCATAGTATTATATCATCACCAAGAAATGTAAAGTTTCATTCCAGATTAATTATAGTATACTTAGTGTGTAGACAGTGTAAAAAATTGTCTGTTTTGAACGTTACATTCCCATTCTATCCTGCAGCTGGCAATGAAAAGTTATGCAATCACTGTGGAATTTAAAATCATTGAATTCCGAAATAAATGGCATCGATGAGCACTTTCACATTGAAGTGGTATAAGCAACCAATTTCACTGTGCTTGGTCAATCGGAAATTTGGAGTAACTTTTTCGAAAATATTTTGGATTTTGAACATTAGAAATCACAATTACTAGATCTACCATAATATTTAATATGAAACCATTTAAATACAATCCTGACAAAATATTGAAAGATGGTTTATATTCTTGAAGACATTATAATGTTAAATTGTCTGACAATATCTGGAACACAAATGTAACCACCATGGTCTACTTGTTCTTCATTCCGAAGTAATTTTTCGCGACGTGCAAAATTCTTCGCTCAGCTCCAAACACGATTCTTTCCAAACCAGATACGCAGGTTTTGAGTAAGCCAAACCCCTTTTCTTCTTCTAGTCGACAGAATATTAATAAAATGCTGCAACATTTTTTCAAACGTTTACAAGGGAAACGAAAGGGATTTTCAGAAAATATTGTGAGAATGAAATTTTGAGGATTTTCTTCTGCGGGTGTTTTAGTTATAGATTGAAAATGCAAAAATTGTTAACTATCCATGCCAAAGTAATTTTTTTAAATAAATAAATAAAAAGAAATGAATAATTGATGCTTATTGCGCAATATTTTTTATTGAACCATAAGATACCAGAACGATTTTCTGATTTTCTTTACCTGCTAATTCTATGTGAACTATGTCGTAGCATAGTAGGAACATCCCCATTATTTTCTATTCAATTCGTCACTTTTATTATGATTATTTACATTGGATATTTTTTTACAGCTTTTCGATCCGATTTCCATTAGTCTATTTTGATTCTTTACCATCTTCTCGCAAAAATTACCGACTCTCCTAACAAACCATGCAATGCAACAAAGAGCGTTACGTTTTGAAGAACAAAGGAATTGATAGTTGATGGTATCTTTTGAAATCGCATTTTATTAAGTGGAAAAGAAAAATGGAACCGCCCTTACTACTTATCGCAATACATGCCCATGAGAAAAATTTAAAGTATTTTCCCTGCACCCATGGAAGGCAGATCCTTTGTTCAACAATTCAATTTTTAAATTATTTGCTTGCTTTGGAATGTAATGGGAGAGTGGGAGGAACGAGGAACATCCATCAACAATTCGCCTACAGATAAGAATACGAGGAAAACGGGGAATGATTGTTAATAACAAATAATTATCGAATTTCAGATTTTTGTGTAGTTTAAGATTTTAAGAATTAGGCCTATAATAAATTTTGCACCTTATATATTTTTATTTTTATAGGTTTCTCAGATTTAAATATTTAGGTCTGCTCAATGTTGAGCTTCTCGAGTCTTTATACTGTCGATTGAGTTTTGCCTCATGGAATAAAACGTTTTTTGTCTCATGGAATTTTGTTTCATCTGAAATTTTAATAATGATGTGTTCTGATGAAAGTGCTTGAGCAAGTCCAGTTGCTCTAAGAGCCTTTTCAGGCAATTTACTCAGTTCTGGAGAACCATAAGTAAATAATCGATAATCAGTGGTTAAATAAGTGGTATCTCTTAGTAATCCCCTCCGTGACTTATGTTTTCAAGATGGGAGTTCCCTCTACGGAAGATGCCAGAAATGCCACATTACTTTGGTTAGGGAGCAAAGGCCGAATTCTTTGAGTCTCGCTTTTTTTCGCCACGCCCACATTCTTTTCTTTATGCCAAGTAGACTGAGGGAAGGGAGATAGGGGGGTTATTCAAAACACTGTTTCATTTCTGGGTTGATTTGGAAGAGATGAAAAATGGATGCTGATGGGTCACAAAAAATGTCCTAACACCATCTTGTGTACATTATTTTATTTCTCATTACCATCGATAGACTGGTTTCTGATTGAAATTAAGAACTGTCAGAGAAATCTAAAAAAAAATATTATCTATGTATATATAATACTAATTATAAATAATTAAAGAACTTGTTGTTTAATAGCGAAACTATGATAATTTAACATTTCTGATTTGAGGTAACTTCATTGCAATAATACCCCATAAAATAGATGATTAGAAAAGAAGTGAAAACGTACTCAATAATTTCGATTTATATGCTGATTAGCATATTTTAATATACAGTATAGTAATTTTAAAATTTAATAGGCATTTTCTTATTTTTATTTGTGTATAAGCAGAACTGAGAAGTCAGTTTGTACACTCTTTCAAATTTACTGTACAGCATTGGGTAACTAATGTCAGTACCGGTAGCATTAGATTTTTTAGTTTCTTTCATTGTCATTTTTACCAACTGATTTGAACGAAACATCTAATTATCACTCATAATTGTGGGGATGAAATGTTTTAATAAAATATTCATACTATAACTGCGGTATGTAGGCTATATAAATTGTGATGATTTAATAATAACATCAGTTCCTCAATGCTTATGGAATTCGACGCATTTATATGATTTTTCCCACCTATCTCTCAATTGGAATGTGTGAAATTCCACTGCAAATCACGTGGACTTTTATACCGTACCATAATGAGACAAGGCACATGATATAGTTTATACAGAAACATCGGAGACAGTTTTAAACTAAGCTGCTAAGCGGGAATCCGGGAAGAAAAAATATATATGAAAACAATATTGAAATAAAACATCGAAACATATTTAGGCTATATTGATTTCGGAAATATGTTGACAATGCGATGTGCTATTGTGGAAATAGCAATTTATGCGATATAAATTATAAATTTTCTAAATATTCTTTTCTCTGTATTCTCAATTTCAAAACAGGAATGTATTTTGAAAATTTGAATGGTTTTTGAAAAACAGTCGCACGGAAAACTTGAATATAGGTGGGCCTGTAATGGAACTCTATGGGCTTGGTACTACATAAAATTTCAAAGGTTTAATTTAAAAATCGCAATACAAATAGTTTATGTTTATTCCAACCATAATCCATAATTTTATCTGACCATAAGTTCAAATATTTCCTGTTTCCCAGAGATTGCTTTTCCTCCGTAAAAACTAATTTTTCCTTATGTGTTAAACTCCATATATTTATCCAAGTGTATATATCGTTCCGGTATTGATATTCCAAGCATTGAGGATGGTCAGGATAATATTGTGGAAGGTGCCTGAGAGATGCAGCACGAATAAAAACACCTCTTCTTGTAAAAATTAAACGAGGCGTGAGATATAGGACTCAAATAATTTTACTCAAGTATTTAAATTATGGATTGTACGAACTTACTGTGTTTAATAATAATAGCCCACAATAATTTCAAAGCGCTTAAAGAATAAATTTCGAAGAAATGTGTATAGAAATTTCAAGGGATTTCAATAAAATAAAAAATTAACAGGGCTCCCACTGTTCCTAAAATTCCTGAAATTCCTAAAATTTCAAATTTTAGTAAATATTTCCTAAAATTTAAGTTTAATTCCTAAAATTCCTAAAATTTTACTTGAAAAAATAAATAAACATGTAAAT
>JAQIWE010003702.1:0-11517 GCA_034698565.1 Campodea plusiochaeta | reverse complement strand
CTTAAAAAAACTCAATATTGTATATAAAGTCTGTTTGGTAACTGCACAAACTGTGCATAACTGCACGTTAAAAAAAGACCCTGTTATATTATAAACAATCGTAAACGATTTTCAGACTTTAGAATTTTTTTCACATATTTATTCATATAGTTGAAAACGTTCAAATATATCAATTTTATTATGAATCGACCTACTGTATAGTTTCTAGAATAGTCGAGAGACGTTTATTACAATATGTTCTATCTTTTTCATCTTACCGTAAATTCCTATTCCATAATAAAATGTGTGTCCAAATATTATCCATAACATACTTAAAACTTTGATTCCGTGAATACATGAAACTGAATTATCTGATGTTTTTGTATCAAATATATTTCTAAAATTCCGTTTTGCTGAGAATGCTTGAAGAATTCGTATTGGTAAAATCTCTGAAAAAAACTAAACGAATATTAATTGAATATACAAAAGGAGTTTCGCATTTTAATATACCTTCGTGTCCAAAATGAAATCCATCATAAATTGTAGCAATAACTGTTAGAATTAGTAAGGTCGAAAGCACATAACTGAAACAAAGGAAGTATTAACGAATAAGTAAAATTGTAATAGACATTAAGAGGAAAACTTCTAATATAAGATAAATTTTACGTTTGAAGAATTCTAATTAGAAATTCCAAAATTATACTAAAACTTGATTTAAAAAAAAAAAAAAAATACATGCTGAATATAGCAATTGCAAAGTTATTAATATTTCTGCTCTTTCTGGAATATCAGAAGAGCATATAATATCTCAACAGTCTGTATATTAGTCTACTCCTCGTGCTTTTCATATACCGAACATTCAAAATACATGCTTCTAATTTGGTTTATTTCCTCTTCTAACACTGTTCATTATAAAGTACTCATATTGAGTTCTGGTGCGGAAAATATATTATATTGTGACAAAATGTTATAAAATTTTATACATACATTGAAAATCTCGATCTAGTATCGTCCCAAACAGAAATGTTATGTTTATTTTTTGCATCCACATTAACCTCAATGACTGATCTTTGTAATGTTGTAGGTAAAATTTTGAGTGATTCTTCTACAGCATTCTTAATATCTGTAGTACTACATTCTTCAGGTAAGCAGAGGCCTAGATAAGCATGTGGAGTTACCTGAAAGAAAAAAATCTTTAAGTTTCATCTTGCTGAGTGCTGACGAAACTTTCAGGTACTGACGTACTGTGCACTTTAAAGCTTTTCTGATACTCAATTATACTTGATCAGTTATAAGTTTTCGTTAATAATACAGTTTTAGGAAGTTGATGAGTCCCTAGAGTACTACAGTAATTAATTATTGTTAATTTTAGTCTGTTTTGAAAAATACAAAGTTTTCTTTTCAAACCCAAAATAATGTACTAACATTATTGAACCTGTTATATTCTGACGTAATGGTGATTGTAATGAGAAAGTATGTGGAATTGGCTAATCCTTTGTTTTTTACATCTACACATTGTGAATAATATCCCAATGCAAACCAATTGCCCCAAAGGAATCCAGAAGATGGTTTTCCACTTGCATCCCACACTGTATAAAAGAAAAGAATTATAAAGTAACCTTACAATATTGTTTGAATTCTCCCCTTTGTTATATTTTGTGAAATATTGTAATGTCATGCAAAGCTACTCTTCTTACAAAATATTATTTCTCCCTAATGATGGTTAGCAGCAGAGTGATTTATTGCCATATTACTGCATGTTAACTGGATACTTCCAGCTCCAAAAGATAAATAGCACATCACCACCACTAAAAACACTGTAAGGTGAATTATTTAAATTTATACAGTTAATTAGTTTTTGCTAATAACTTTTTCAAAGGTACATGTACGAAGATAATAATTTACTTAATATAATTATAATGAAGTTTTAGAAATGCATTGGATTGCAATACTATTTCTATGTGTTACTCAGATTGATTTCTGTTCCTATGAGATCAGAATGTCTGATCTAACTAAATCTCACAGCTGTATAACATTAAGGAACTTAATAATTTTATGGGTGTCGTAGGACATCAGAGACTATGGTATATTTTGAAGAAATTAAATCATAAACAAAATTTACACTATTTTGTAAAAATAGCTACAAGATTCCTACAAAAAATGTGGATTTTTCCCCGTATTTGGTTTTTCATATACTGATTTACATTGTTTCTTTCAGATTTTTTTATATTTTTCTCTTAGTCTTAACCAAGAAAAGATATAGCCATATTGGTTCTCTTTTTATCTGCCACTGTATTCATAAAATATTAGTAAAAGTCTTATTAAACAGATTCGAACTTAATCAATACTATTTTCTTTTGTACTTTTTCGCATTAAATACTTTAAACCAGCATTAAATGTATGAAACATACTTTGTAATGCTCCAGCATCTCCATTTCTTCTCTTCTCTTGGAACTGATGAAGTTTCACTTTACAATAATCTGATACATTCACTTTTTCATTCCAATTGGAACTTTGAAAGAAATCAAGAACATTTGTGAAAGATGGAAATGGGTAAAGAGCTGCCTGAAAATATAATGAATTTCTTAAATACTTTTCAATGCGGATCTGTATTCAAACGTTAACAGAATCTTTATAAAGAATTTATTACAATGTCATAAAATTACAAGTCATGTTAATTATTAAAGAAGAGTTAGTTTGTTACAGAATTTGATAATGTTTACAAACAATTTGCTTGAGCATCTCAATATCGAAAAAGTACTGCTGTTATTACAATGTTTGAAAACAAATACCATACTGTAGATGTGCTTGTAATTTTGATACCTCGACCAATAATAATAATTACTAATTATAATAACTGATACAAATGAAACTTACAGTTTTTAATTTTGAGAAAATATAAATAATGGTAAGTTATATGTACAATGATGGTAAATAATTTTTGTTTCCTAAACTGAAAAAAATTATGTATTATTGTGGAATACTGACATTGGCATTACTGATGCATTACAATCAAATTATTTTCAATTTATGGATCAAATTGGATACATCTCAGGCAATATTATTGCTATATTACATTTTATTTATTCTATAATTACGTGAAGACCAACGTGTTAATGTATAATAATAATATATTTTCACGAGAATATTAACCTTATCGTGTTCATTTCTCCATAACTGTTGTATTAAGATCTTACTTAATTCGTCTCTGTGGTATGAATCATCAGTAGATGAAGGAGTGAGAAGAGAATACAGGCTCTGAAAAAAAAAAAGATCAGTGTTATAATTTTATAAACCCCAGAAATCATTTCTGGATTACGGCTATATAGATTGCAATAACACAATTATTTTGCTTATTATTTTTAAATTTTATTATACTGCACAAGAATATGAATGGATAAAGCTGCAAATTGTAAATAAACAACTATTGAAGTATATAATAACAATATAAATCATAATATATGAAATTTATGTGCAGAAATCATGCACTTTTTTATAACTGAATCGCAATATGTTAAAGGGACATTAAAAAGATCATAAGGAGAAATTAATCTTAATTAAATTTACATTGAACGAGATATGTAAATAATAACAAAATAACTTAACAACAACAAAGGAATATATTCACAGATAATTACAGATTATGGTTTTTAATAAATAAACTCAACTAAGACATCTATTTATTACCTTATCAACTTGTTTTGATTGAAAAAGTTTTTCATCTTCTCCTAAAACATGAAGTAATAGGAAAAATCCAACAAGTCCAGCAATTGGTAGATGTTTCATCTCAAATATCCAATAAGGATAACGTTCACTTAATGAACAAATTGTATCACAGAAATTAGCATGCAATCACATCACTATAGAAGTTTGAAATGACCAACAGAAGATTTATTAAAGAGTCGTCAACCTTGAAACGTTTCCTCATTGTCTATATATTCAAGGTTTAGTTTATTCATTCTTAATATAACAATCATTATAAACTTATGCTTAGAAAATTTAAATTCTTTTCTTTTGATTATACCGATTACAATTCCGGTAGAAACAATAGAGAAATTCTCAGTTTAGGTGAACTAATTTTATAATAATTATGTTCTCCCCACGATCATTATCAGTAGTTTACATAGTTTTAAGATAAAGTAGGTAAAGGGCAGACCACTGCAAATACAACGTTGTGCTCTGTACAAAAGTATTTAAATCACACCAGGTTTAATATTATACATTACTGTAATAAACTCATTCGTACTCTATATAGAAGTCAGTACATTAATAGTTCCTACAGTATTTTGAATATTTGCTAATCGTTGAAGATCAGTGATTTTTTTTATAGAATGAAATTTTTCATTACAAGTCCGATAGATATAAATGTTTTCAAGCATTCAATTGTTACTTAAATAAAAAATATTTGCCATTAGAGAACAAAATATGTCAAAAGTTGTCATTCTTGTGAATTCTGTTTTAGAATGATGATAATATTGTGATGAAAACTGGGATAGGAAAATTTTACGGAAGACAAATTTTAGAAACAATTTCATCTTTGCTGTTGTTCCATAATTGTTCTAAGATAAATAACCATAAGAGTGATTATTCTGCGATTCAAAAAACTCGTAAATTGCCAAGGATAATTGTGGGAATATTCTAACTTCTCTTCTCACTACTGAGATGTCCTGACTTCATAAAAGGGCGCGGCATTTTTGGGAGAATTTTTTTTTCATTCACTAACAATGTCATCTATCTAAAAATAAAATTTAAGCGGTACGAAGAGCACATACAGTAAGTTCATAAAGATTCAAACAAATATCTCGGAGAGCTTCGGGGAATATGTAACTGGAAGTATTTTTTTATTAAGAAAAATTGCAAGTGCCTCTGAGAAGAAGAAATAAAAAAACTAATAGAAAAACCTATTGTAATAAATCAGTTGGTTAAAGTATGGTTCTAGATAAACCAAGGCTGTGGGTTCGTGAACCACTTGAGATGAAATTCTTCTTGTCTTTAATTAATTTTTCTAATGCAAAGTAGTCAGTTAATCATTTCATTTATTTACTAAAAATGTATATTTAAAAAATATAAAGAAATAAACATTTCACACAACAGGTTGAATCTAGCAGCGGAAAGTTTGAACGTTGACGAGTTTCCACAGTAAAGAAATACTGTAATTTTTATAAATGAAATGTATTAACTGACTATACTTTCTACTTGCTGCAACTTTTTCCCTGTGCATAACTTATTATTCTGATGTAAAAGTATTCAGCTCATAATTCAATTAATACATTACAATCTCTATAATAATTATTTATTCCAATTCTGTAATATTAATATACTTTCAATAGTAGAAATGTACGGATTATTGTATATTGATAGAAATGAAAAGCCGAATTCCGTAAAAAGCACTCTGTATATTAAGGACATTACCCAACATGTTACGGATTAAACAATTCATGATCAGGGGTACATATAACTGCAATTAGATGTTGCTATTTTAGATACAGAACAACATATTGATAGTTTACAATTTTGCATTCACCACAAAAAATCATAAAAAAAGAATCATTTGGAATATTTTTATCGCGAAATCTTTCATGCTGTAAGGCTTCATCAGTAGACTTATTACAAACGAACTTGAATATGAAAAAAAGTTTGAATAATATAAAACAAAGCTTGATATAATAATTATTTATTTTTACACCTAAGAATATTTCTGCTTAAAATACAACTGCACGTAACGGTGAGATATGCATTGGAATTGCTAATGATACTTCTAAAGCAGCAGAAGAAGTGAGCATAATTATACAAAACGAGAATGTATAGTGGCTAAAGTATGAAGAACATTTGTAGGAAACTAATTGTGATGAACTTAAGTGTGATGATGTTTGTTCTACTCGGAAACATTTCATATAATTCGAAAAGAATGAAACATCACAATACATTACCTACACCGATTATACTGAAAGGACAACAGTATGAGGAAAACAGTGTTTGGACCAGAATTAGTGACGATATTTTTGTGTACAGTGCTTATTGCGAAAATCGTTCTTCGTTGCCTGATGTTCCGTTTGTGAGGATATTAAGCATAGTGAAGTTAAAAGGTCATAAATTCAATGTTACAAGTACATATTTAGGAAAGGAATATAAATCAAATGATTATGATATCCACTGTAATTTGTGGTATGAGAATAGAAGCGGAAGAAGAATCGTGTTAGCAAATATTACCACTCGAAATGTAACAATATCGGTATTTGAAGAAGGGTTGAAAAAATATGCAAGTGCGTATATTTTATGTTATTTTAACGAAAGTTTAAATTACAAAAACTACTTTGGTGTTTCTGTTTCAGCATCAGATCATACTCATTACCCTACAAAACTATTAAAATTACATTACAAAAATATTGTAAATAGAACAGACTCCATTGGTATATGTGTACGATCACTTTATGGTCCATACGATGATATTAAACAGTTGACTCAATTTCTTGCTTATTATTCTTCAATGAATGTCACTCAGTTTACATTCTATCTACTGTCAATCAGTCCTAAAGTACAACAGTATTTGAATCAAGTAACAAGTATTCCACAAGTACAGGTACGTTTAAAAAATAGTTGTAATTTAAATCAAATGAAAGGTTATAGTCTTATTTTTTCTTTGCGATGATTTAAATGTACTGTCAGATCATTAATGATTAACCAAGTTCGAAATGTAAAGGATCAACCGATAACGAAGAAAATAACTGCCTTCCGAAACGTCTATTGAATTAAAGTGATTTTATTGTAAGAAAGTTTATCTCAGCTAAATTTGATAATTTTCCAAATCTCATTAACGTATATTTTATATAGAGTAATTTAATACAAATCAGAAATTAAAATTAAATAAACCTTTTTGTGAAAATGATAAATCTAGAATATTTCAAAGTTGTTACAGAAACTATTCGATGCAAAATTATGCCAAATAATATAGCTAATGTGTAAACGCATCCAACATTCGATTATCAACTGTACTGTTTCAATATGGGATAAATTTATTTTATTTTCAGATTAATTTACTTCCATGGAACCTTCCAACTGGTAGTTGGTCAGATCTTTGGGATTTCGGAGCACTGGTCGCTCTAAATGATTGTATCTACCGTTCACAAAGTAGCATTGTCATAGCTTTGGATTTGGACGAATACATTATGCCGAAAGATGGAAGACAGTTCAATAACTTTTTGGAACTTTGGAAGTATCTTGACTTCACCAGGAAAACTGTTCAAGAACCTGTAGGATATGCGTTTAGAAATGTTTTTTTCTGTAAAGAATATATGAAGAACTCCTGTAGCAATAAAACTGCTGCAAGACACAAAAGTAGTTGTGGTAAATATCATTGAAATACTTATATACAGGGTGTCAAGAAACATTTTGCTGGGGGTCTACAGCTGAAACGGTAAAAGCCAAAATGAAGTCTGATACACCATTAGAGAGGTATTTTAAAATGGAATTGAAGTATCTAATAAAATTTATCTTAGACAAAACGTGCGAAAAAATATCACCATTCATCGAAATTTTGTTTATACTGGCAATTTAATGAAATCATTAGATTTGATTGCCAAAAGTAATATTTTAGCTATGAACAAGAAGAAATAAAAACTTATTGTCATACAATGAATCAATGATTACTATTTGATGGAAATCTTTAAGACAATCCCTGTATTTATTCTTTTATTGGAAAACAAGGAAAATTGTAATGCCACTTTTGAAACTTACGCTAACAGTGTTGTTTTGAAAGCTGCCCGCAGGGCCTATATTCCCAGTAAAATTTAGTAAAGTAACTCAATAGATTTTATTTTCAATTATCTTTAAAATGGTATATTATTTGTTGCTCTTGAATTTGTGGGAGAATCTGTGACCCCCTAGCAAAAGGTTACTTGACACCCTTGTAGTCAAAATTAAGACTTTCGGTAATAATATTTTACCCATTTTGCCTAGTCAAAATTATATTAGCTACTTCAATTCCTTTTTTTAATACCTTTCTAATGGTGTATCACACTTTATTTTGACTTTTACTGATTCCTTTGTAGACCCCTGACAAAAGGTTTCTTGACACAATGAACAGTAAATTATGTTTCGGTCTTGATGTGATTGACTTTAGTTACTACAATACAGGTGTGTTTTAGAATTGACTTAAGGATATAACAAAAATAATGGAACTTGTTTTGGTATCTGCTTTCTGGGAACTTCCTTACTCTGCTCAGTTCTATGCGAAATGTTTCCTACCTTTAATTTTAAAATTGAACTACAATTTTAATAATATTTTATTTCTCCTAATGTGTGTAAACGTTGACATAATTATAGAGCTTTGGTGAACCGAACCCTAACACTAACGAACAATATTTTTATTCACAGGGTTCAATTTTGAGATCTTCACAAATTCTGAACGTGAAAAGAGAATATGGCCAGCTAGACTTCGAACAAAACTGATGTTTCGTCCTCAGAAAGTTGTAAGCTTAGGCCATCATACAGTTACACAGTACGCGTTACCCGCTACAGGAATAAGTGTTGTATCAAGCAGAATAGCTGTGCTTCAACATTACAGACAGTGTAGTGATGTCACACATGAAAACAACAACAAAGGAACGGCAGTTTTAACAAGTTCAGTCATATTTGATTCTACAGCCTTACAATTTAAAGAACGTGTGATGAATTCTCCGTTTGTCAAGATTTTTTTGGATATGACTTCTGAATTGACAGTATAATAGGTCATGAACTTGCAAACAATGGAACTTGTAATAAAGTGGTGATGACAAAATTACAAAATACTACGTTTCACTTTGATTTCTAGTATGAAAACTGTAGTACATGTTGTATTAGTTAGCATGTCTTTTCTATGAGGACAGATAAAAAAAATCGGGAAATTACCCTAATTTAAAATTCTAAATTGCATTAGACTAAAATATTTTTTGTAGAATATTTTGCAGGGGATACACACGAAATTTGAATGAATGTAGTTTTCATTCTTGTAGGTGTTCAATAACATGTGCAATTAGAAGATTTAAACCTGTATTTTTATCCAGCGGGAAGCCATCTTTTCCAACACACATATCCCGTTTTACTTTCTTTGTTCTCTATTGTACTGGCTTTCCCTAGAGACTGATAAGCTGTGCTGGAAAAGATGGCTTCCCGCAGGAAAAAAATACCCCTTTAAGGTCCTTGCCTTATGTCATAGATCAATGATCTATCCTCAGAAATTTAATTTGTGTCTTGTTGCTAAACCAGGAAGTAAGTTGACCCTTTACTAGGGAATATCAAAAAATATCATATCCGTACGGAAGTGAGTTAAAAGGTATATATGTTTGTTATTATCGTGATGAGCAACAGAGTAAACTAAATAAATCTGGTCAGAAGTATTTTCTTTTAAAATTATAATCATCTTTATTCCAATAACGGATTTCAGTTGTAAAATTATTGCGACTATAAAAACCGACCAAAAAGTTTCCATTTAGTTTATTTTGAGATATGCTCGACGCAAAAATACCATGAATCTTATAAGATGTTCAGTTATGCTATACTTATTTAATGATATACACACTGAAATCTAAATCGTTCTGAATGGGTAAAGTATTTCTCCTTTGGTATAATTATGTTAATAGTTCATTGCATTCGATCTGCATACTACAAATAATATAAAATTTAATGAAACATTCCCATACGGCAATGCAGATTATATTTTCACTTTATATGAGTACAAAATAATTTATTTCAGTAATATTATTTTATATAACCAATACACTGTTTATATAACCAATTTTGTGATGTGCTATTTTGATTCAAATAGTTTTTTATCCTCCCTCGTACTTACACGATACCATTAACTACTTTCGAGAAATAGAAATATGCTGGAGAAATCCGGAAATTGTACAGAATATTTTATGAAGACCTTCGGCGTATCAGACATCAGTGCTTCGTCAAGTTATTGACAAACGACAGTGTCATATCTATTTTATCATACGACGTTCTGTGCTAACTGGGTAGAATGTTTGTTTCAAAACATATAATCTCGATTATTTTTGCTGCAGAATTTTGTGTTATTTTATGTATTTCTTCGCCAAGAAGTATTTATTACTCCTTAGAATCGTGTGAAGATATGACTCCAAGATATTCTGATGCGAGTCGTTTGTATTTTGAAGGATTAAGGCAAAAAGCAGCAAGTACCGCGACAACTCAAATTGTCGTACCTTCTAGATACAGACGAAATGAACAAATTGAAGGTAAGATTAAACCAAACTAATATTTGTTATAAACTAAATTATATTCCTGTTGAAGTTCATGAGAACTTTATAGTCGTCCTTATAATACAGGTTTCATTCAGGATTTCTTGTGTACATTAGCGGATTTTCAAATTTTGTTTATTATATAAATTTGTAATATACTATTAAAACCAGATATTATTTTCTGTGAAATGAGAGTATACAGACTGCTATTATAATAATATTATGAAATTTAATACGGAAGAAGTGAAAAGACGATATTGAGTAATTTCCTCTGGGACAAAAAAAAGATATGTCTAATATTGTGATATAATATTCTCAATCAATAAGTAATTTTTCTCAATGTAGTAGTTTCTGATAATCACATTGATAACGTATTGCCAGTTCCTTTCAAATAACTTATTATACATTTTTGAGAGAAGGTTAGGAATGTTAAAATGACTACAGCAGAAGTTTACATGGGTCTATTAATTTCTTATTAGAAAGTCAGTTATATAGAATATGTAAAATGTGTATGTGCTGCATTTAATTTACTTTCCTTTTCTAATCGTAGCAATAACTAACTTACCTTAATCATTGAAATTAACTGAAATAATGTCAATACTAAATTTAGGGTAATATTCTTAGCACATATCTACATTATCTAGCATGTTCATTTCTTAAATTCAAGTTCAGAAATTCTTGACTCATGCATTAATTTTTTCTTTGCATGTTTCAACGAAGACAATCAATTTTCTGCTGCATATTATATTGTGATGAAATAAATCTAATAGAAGTGAAAACGACAATTAAAAATAACATTAACTATATTTATACATCATATTGTAACTTTTTTTATTTATATTATACTTTTTTATGTATAATCATATAAATAATGGTATAGTATTAAGATGCTCAATTCAAACTTATAGGATGAATTGCTGCAACATCAGAAACCATATCTCGAATCGATAGAATAATAAATAGTTTAAGCTCACAAATCTTTGATTCATATTTGTTAACTTTGTAAAAATGGAGTAATAAAGACCAATAAAAAACATCTTATTTCGACGTTTATGTAACATCATTATCAAACAAAATAAAATAAAAAATAATTAATTAAGGTTTCGCACAAAATGATACGAAGATTGCCTCTCCATATGTAACTGGAAATTGTATTATATATATCAAGAATATGTAGTATTTAAAAGAATAACTTATACCTTAAGAGCCCTGCACCTAAAATAAAAATTCAGAGAGGCCGAAATTTGAAATTTGTATTACTCACCAGGTAAGGTCGCAAATCGTTATTTTTATTTTGGAT
>JAQIWE010003701.1:0-11517 GCA_034698565.1 Campodea plusiochaeta | reverse complement strand
ATAAAATTCGGTTCATTGGTTGCAATTTGGCAGTCGATTGAAATGTGTCAGTTCGCTCTGAGACACCCTGTATATTCGTCATGGTAGCTAGCTCTTCAAAGGTATCCATCTGTTGAGTTTACTTGGAACTACTAGTTTCAGTACGTGTTGAGCGTTTTTAACCAATCAGAAGCATGAGTAGAGAATGTAAACAAAGAGATTTCTTGCAGAATACTACGGGATTACCACAGTTCGCTCACTTTTGTTGCCATTGCGAATATATTACACAAATTAGTTAAACTTCGTTATATCAAAAGTACGCATCAGCATAGTTACCAGACAACTGATCAACTATTGACTTATGACTAGATTTGTTTTTAACTACAGTAATCTGATTACAAAAAATGTGTAAAAGTAAGGGACGTCAAAAAGTGGTTATCGATTAAACCTTAGAGTTGAAAACTGAAAATACATTGAATATGACAGCGTAAAATTAGTACATGCTGGCTTTGAGATATTTTTAAGCTAAACATGTAGGATGAATCGGGTGGCACAGCTGGCTGAACTGTTGTCAGTTGAAAGTCTTCTTATATTCAAGAAGATACTAAATATTTAATTCTGACTAAGTACAACGCTATTTATCAACTGCGGAAATGTTAATATATACCTTCATTTTATATTATTTTTTACGGTATTTATTTTTAGAAGAAAGTATGAAATATCAATGCTAAAAAAAACTCTGATATTTCCAGAGTTGATTGAAAAGGATGACAAGATATTGTGCTGCAAATCCCACGCAATACTGTCAACTACGAAGAACACAACTCTCCTTGAACTAAATATAGCTGTTTGTCTCTGATAATAATTAAGAAATCTGATCACCTAAAGTAAGTGGAATAGGAAATGTGAACAAAGTTTCTACAGTTTCATTACTGATTCAATCGTGTTGCTCTCTGCATATATTTTGCTGTGGAAGAGTGAAGGCAACAGCAGCACTTACATACAATTTCATTTCCCTGTCTTTAATATCTTATAACTCCATTCTGAAATGAAACACTTTTCCTGTTTCCTCAAACAGTGAGAAAATGGAAGTTGTGCTATATAAAAGCAATGCTATACTGCTACTTGTATTGAAATTTTATTCCTTATACTTTTCTTTTCGGATATATTTCCAAAGAAGTATAAAATCTTCTGTTCTTTGATGTTCTATTCAGGTTTCTTTCTGATTTTCCAATATTTACTTTTAGGATTTTCTTTCTCTGATATTTACTTGTAAGTTTTTTTTCTTCTTCTCTATGAAGTTTCAATGAAAATAAAAAAAGCTGGAGGCGAAGACTACAGCATAATTATTTCATAAGAAAATCTTTATCGATTTTCATGGGCTGTTTTGATCTAAAATAATACAACGTAAATATATCTCATTGAAGTAAAGAGTTGGAAGTAAGTGATAAAGAGAAAAGAAAATACACGTTGGAATTGGTGCAGGTTACTGAGTGGATATGACAGAATTATATTATAAAACTGTATGTATGATCACACTTTTATAATCTACCACTCCGAAGACTATCAAATTCCGTTTCAAAAGATTTGTATATCGATCTTCTTATAACTATATATCCAGAGATAGAACTAAGGGAAAATCGAGTTTTTTGCTTAAAAACCGTGCATTTCAGCATAATATTTTGTTTATTGTTACTTTGAGAAAAATTGCCATTATAAAAAGAACACAATATCGTACATAGCGTGTATAGAACTACTGATGCATATAGCATGCAACATTTTAACTGCAAGTGAATTTTCGTACCTCATTTAGCGCATCAAAATCTTCTGATGATATAACATTATCATGATTCATATCCAGTACGTGACTGAAGAAATGAGTAAATTTGGCTTTCTGGAAGTCCGAAAGGAAGTGGCTTCCGGAAGCTCTGGTACTTCCGTTATTCGTTCTTTCATCTCCCTCATCACAGGAACCTCTTTGAACCCACGTAGCTGAAAAAGAAGAGGTCAAAGGGTAAATAAACAACAAGTTAAGAACTTCCTAACATGATGATGGCACGGTAGTGGTAATTATAAAGTCTTTGAACAAAATTTGCAATTTTTTTTTGTAATTTGGTAATTAACTAATTAGGCTATGTATTAATGTGATTGGTCAGGTGATATTTCAGTTTCAGAACATACATAACATAAGAACATACATAACAGAGGTGATTAAAGGGTTACCTGCAGCTAAATTGAGTTATCTTATTTAATCGCAAAATATTTATCATTTTAGTTTAAATAATTCATATTATTTTTCTTACCATCCAAAAATTACAGGTATCTGAGATATGGGCCTTTGAAAATGTGCCGCATGGTAGCAAGCAAACAACCGAAAACAAAACAACTGCTAATATCTCAATAAAATGGTTATTCTGCTTATTTGTCGAGTCAATTTGGTTTTTATTTTATAGGTACATTATGATAAATATTTGTCTTGAAGTAATTTGCGTATTTTCGCGATACAACGAAAGGAAGCAACATGATTGTCTTGTTTCAGGCCGTTTTGTGCTACAAACTGCTACCTTGCGGCATTTCTATAAATCAAAATATCTCTTGTACGGTTGTGCCAAAACATGTCAATTTTTTAGAAGTTCTTTAATTGTGCAAAGTACAAGAAAACCACAGAAAATTGGAATTTCATTATCTGCAGGTAGCCTTTTGAGTAAAAGAGTTTATTAGAACGGCAATATCCGCAGTCTGGCTCTGGAACTTTTTATTTGTCGAGACCATCATGATTTCCGCTACTCAGCATAAAAGCAACTGGATGATAGCAAATTCAAAAATGTCTAAAAGTTTTGTGTAAATACTATTAGCTGAATATTTGCTATTTGTAATATTTTAACTTACAGTAGCTTTCTATTCAATTTCTATATGTTCATTTTCTTCTATTCAATTTCTATTTTTCAAAATTCATTAACATATGCATGAGTTTCCTTCTACATGCTATAAGGTGTGACAGATATTTTGTCGAAGGATATTATTAAACCAGAAAGAAGGCAATTTATATGTGCATATAACACTTGTTTATAAAAATAGCTTTCTAAGTGATGTTTCAGTGAGAATAAAAAGCGTCCCTTAATGAAAGTCATTACATTCATTATTCTCCAAATAAAAGAGCTAAACTTTCGTTATACTGTTGTTGCAACATGTAATTAAGTATTTTCTAGAAGTAGGCAAACTACATAATATACTCTCCATTCCCACAATACTATAGTGACTCCTGTTATTAGAGAGTGAGAAAACGTATTACAAAACCGCATTCCCTAAGGTAAAATGTTGGAATTAAACAACTCATCAAACTTACTAATAAAGTACCCTCCTTACGCCAGAAATATAGCACTCTCGAGTCATGACCTCCTCGTATTATAGTGGTTATCGCTCTACTCACTACGAAACAAATATTCTAGTAGGAAAGGTAAAATAAAAATGGTGTTAAAAGTTTAAAAAAACTAGTAATGTTTGTATATTTGTTATAATATTAAAACCTCACATAATCTCCCATTAAAGGATATCCAGTTGATATTTATTAGAAACACACAAAGCACTTTTAAAATGTAGTTTACTTTAAAATATGTTATAATTATAAGGTTTTACGCTATATAAATGTATATAAAGGTGTTTGATGCTCATGTCAGTCATCTTTGATAAGAAAAAATATGTGCTTATACTTTCCGGATTGTTTCAATAACTACAGTTTCAATAGTGTTCCTGATATTCCTTTCTAAAAAATATGGTTCCAAAATTTTTGGACCATCCTGCCTTAGGTAAGTTATTAGGTTAATGTTATTAATAATAAGTATAATCTCTTATTAAGAAATGGATCGGTCATTGAGATTCAGTAACATACATTCCTTTAGTGATATTTCGTAGAACAACTCCCATGGTACTACTTTCTATATTATAACAGAGGTAAATAAAGACTAACCTAAGCTATTGTAACAATATGGAACATCGCCAAACGAGAAATAATGCTCAGCTTTATTACTGCACAAGCTTTGCCAACAGTAAGCACATTTTATGTAAACCTGAAAAGCGCTCTTTCATAGTAATATTCTCGAAATTTCAATGAAAGTTTAATATTCATATAGTGTTGTATAACAAGAAAATTCTATATCCTGATGCAATGAAAAAAAAAAGTAAGCAAGAAATATCTTATGTTATTTCGTGACTGTATGCGTCTATAGTCTAGTTGTTGAGTTATTATCTCATATGCCGCTTTATTACGTAAGTGCAGGTGCTGAGTTATTATCATCATTCGTCAAGTTCACAAGTCAGCAAAGTTAAAATAATTTCCACAAGGAATTATTACTACATACCACACAAATCTTTGCTCTTTTCTTCTTCTGAATTCTTTATACAAGTTCCTCGTGCTCCGTTTCCAAGAAAAAAAAATATATCTTGGACGAGTGAATTTTATAAGAGTTCCCGATTGCAATGTTAGCACGAGAGTGTCTCAGATTGATATTGAGTAATATTTACTACATACAGAGTTTTGATAGAGTTCATTTGAACGTTTTAAAAGTTTAGTCATTCTGATTTGCAAAACTAACAATATATTACTTCCTTCTAATATTTATGCTGTTGATAAAGTATGAACGCAAATTTCTCAAGCCAGTATACTTACCAGAATAGTTTATCTTGTTTAACAAAGATATAATATTTACCATCAAAGATTACATTATAGATAATTTATCAAATATAAGATTAATTCATTCCAAAGAACAAAGGGTTCTATCACTTTTCCAAGTGGTGAAATAATTTCTCTCCGAATGAAGAATCTATTCCATCACAAGAAACTTCACCACTTTCTCATACAGATTAACCACAGTAACATCATCAATATCAAGGTAATGGTGCCTGAAGTGAAATTTACTTCATCACATCCATGAAGTTTGATTTCCACTCCATTGCTTTGAAGGAAAAACTATATTTAGCTCTAAAACACCCTGAAGGAAATAAAGATCTATCCTATATTCCGTCTTTCCTTATTTAACGCCTTGTTAGAGTGTGTTTGCGGACGCTCAACAAACTAGAATCTCTTCTAAGGTAACCTAAGAGCGTGTTAAATTACTTTTTAAGGAAGTATAAAAGCGAAAATGTACTTGATGGCGTTAAATAAACAGCACCGTTGAAACTACAAATACCTGATGATGAAGAGTTCCGTATACAATGGTTTAAAATCGATTAAATTAGAGAATAGCATAATATACAAGTTTGTTTACCTGATGATTAGTACTATTGAAGAAGAGTGGTTTATGGTTAAATCTGCAATACTGTTGGATGTTCTACACTTGATTTATACCGCATGAGACCATTGATATACTGTATACCCTCCGATCTCATGAGACGATAAAGTGTATGTACTTTCTTATAAGTTTACACATTCTTATATCTTCCATATCTGCACTGAAGCACGGAAAACCTTTTATACAGCAGATTTCTTCCCATCTTTAAATAGTATCAAGAATAAAAAATATACGAGTGCTAGAGTGATGAAATGGGGATTGAGTTCATTTTGTATTTGCATTTTCTTCTGCTAGAAATTCTAAAATTTCCATTTTAATTGGTTAAAATCATTCCATGAAAACTGAAGGCATTGCCTAATGTACCTGTTGGTATGCATTCAGCATAGGAATCAACTCGTAAAATGCTGAAAATTAAATCTCTTAAAATTTTATATTTCTCCATAAAAGGTTCAAAGGGATAGATGCAACAATCACAGTTAACTTTTGTAATGTGTAATAAATTGAAATAAGGAACCAACAAGAGAAAAAAGTTTTGTCATGAAATTTAGCGATTTCTGGTTACATCAGGAAAATTGTAACACAACAATAATATTAAGTCGAAAGCACTTATTCTTCTTCCGAAAATATCTTAAAAAACATCTTTTCCGATTTAGTGTCAATTTCAATTAATTACTTTAATTACAAATTGTTCGTTAGCAACTTTAAGATAACTGTGATAAACTTCTTCGAGTTCAGGAGCTTATAAAAGCTTCTTAAACAATTTCACTTGCTTATTAATTTAGATAAAATGTATTAAGAATAGGTTATGAATTTAATTAACCGTTTTGTTTTATAGAGGTACTGGTACATTGGGCAATGAGCTTTGACTTTTCATCAAATTATTTCTGAATGGACAACCGAGCAGGTTCATCCCTCTAGCCTTAATGGTTCCATAGTAAATATGATGGCAGCATTACTTTATAGTCCACACTCGTATTACTGGAAATACAAAACATCGTTTTAGTAACTGCGCATTTACGAAAAACCCAGCAGTGTTTCTATGCATTGTACATTTAATATTTAACATAGCATATCAGAATAATAACTTGATGGTATGGATATTATTTCCACACAATGTCTGCATTATGTCAAGAATTTCCTTTAACATTTTGTGTCGTTTGTTAATAAAGTATGAATATATCTATTATATTACAGTACAGTATGAGAGAAACAAATATTAAAAACTGTCATTCAAGAAGTTGAACTGAAGAAAATGCATTTGTGACAGATTTCGTATATAAAAAAGTCAATAAACAGTATATGTCTCAGCGAGTGAAGAACTCCACTTGTAATGTCATAGACAGCTGACTCAGTATGAAAGTTGGACCAAATGCTTTGGACAAGACAAATCCTGAGTGGAAGAGTACGATTGTAATAGTTCGTGGAAAAGATTCGAGAAGATTTCTTTGGAATTTCGGACCACTGAGCATGGGATTTGTTACACGCATGAGCTGCTGATCTACTGCATATATTGTTACATTCCTTCTATTTCAACGGAAAGTTACTGATTTCACGAGTACAAGGAGGAAATGTATACTTTAAACTTCAAGTAGTGTTTACACGAATATGGATATAATTACATCAGTTAAGATCGGTTGCAATAATTATCATATTTTAAATATAAGATAAAACACTGGTTGAATAAGATTTATTGAACTTCTTTCAATGTTTTTCAGTTGTTCCAGCGGAAGATAAGGAATAAAAACCTTGGGCTTTTTATTGCTTGATTCCATAAGGATCGTAACATGTAAAACTATAGCCTAATAAATACGAGAGTAGTTAATCTTGTATAACACACGCCAGTTTATTTAAAATAATAATTCTGGAATCATAACAGAAAGTTGTCTTTGATGGAGGCATACAATAATTTAAAAAATCTTCTCTAATATTTTTATTATGCCAGAGTCTGCTGATTATAAAATGTAATGCGCATACAGAGAAGAAAGAGTACCTAAAGATTGTGAATGATATCATAGAATGTAATAATGGAGTATATTTGTTTATAAGAATGTGTATCTGAAGAAACAAAAGACGTTTTCTATATATATAAAAAAGGAAAAATAAATTGGATATGACAAACAAATAAACAATTAGCGAACCACATTTTTATGATAGTAAAAAAATTGGTATATACCAATGAAGTAACACCACGTTAGATTTATATTGCAATCATTTTGTCTATCATATTGCACTGAGTGTAATAAGGTCTCTTTGGCTTTTCATACAAAATATTAATATATTCGTAATCTCTGTTTCTGTGAAAAGCTCTTGCATGCTTTATACTGTGATATATACGTGTGGGTTCCACTCTACTTTTTATCTCGTCGGCATCAAAAGATCAAAGGAATTTTCTATTTGTTGGAAATATGGAAATCCTACTGTCAAATTTTATTTTAAAGTTTCTTTAACAGAGATAAAACCTTCTATACATTCACTCTTCTGCTCGTCAGAATTTATATTGCTAGAAAAAAAGTATTTTTTAAACATTATTGTAAGTGATACATGTTTCCATTAAAGGAAAATAAATCATAAACTTCAGAAATCACAAATAACAAGTTCGCATCCTTATGTCATCATTTTAAGGTATTAAAATATTAATACAACAATAAAGTACACAAAGAAAAGTTGGTTTCTTATTGTTGTATCGGTCGCTAGAGATTAAACCATCTTTATGTAAAATATTACTCTTGTGATACACAGGACAATAGAAAATTTTAGTTTACAAGTATAAGCGTGTGCAAAGTGACACAATTTATCCTATAAGAAATACCCTGGAACAAAAATAAAAGTATCACCAAAAGAATGGAAGACTCCATAACCTTCAACTTGAACATAAGTCATTTTTAATAATTATCGTATACGATTCAGTTTCAATTACCATTTTAAAAAGGTAGTGTGCACACGTTATATTTCGTCTTCTTTTTATTCGTAAAAGCATAAAACAAACAGTACAACAGCAACAAAACATTGAATCGAAAACTCATTTTTTTTCTCATTTTCTTCTCATGTTATCAATATATATGCTCATATGGATTATTGTTATAGCTTTTCTCTTTCATAGATCTAATAACAGCGTGAAAGAAATCTTATAATAAAAATATATAAAGTATTGAAATACTTTACAGGAAGAATCATTATATTAAGTTTACATTCTTCTCGAACACCTATTCTTTTTTTCTCTCTTAGAAATATTTTTTAAATTTCTCTTCCAGTCTTCCGGTTTCTCTCTCCTATACTTCCGGGATGACTGTTTATCTGACTGTGGGAAAAAAAGTGCGAGCAGAAAGAGGTGACAGATACATTACTATTAATTTATATAAGGAAAAGAGTTTTGCATTATTGCTCCTAAGTGACATGTAAATTCAGGAAACGCAGAAGTGTCTTTTTTTGTATAAGAAGAAGAAAAAGAAAAGACTGCTGGATTCAATAGTATGATTTCGTATGAAAATTTCTTCATGAGACTTTGCTGTTGAATTAATGTATTATGTTAAATGTTGTTTGAGTTTTCTTCGTCATTCATAACTTATAATTCATGATGCATTGCTGTTATTAAAATGAAATTTCAAGTTGATTATTCTTTATTGGGAAAGCACGACTGAAGAAACTCCAATAACAATCACGTCATGCAATGTTTTCATCTTTTGATGTAACCTATATATGATTATGTAACACATAAGCTCTTGTTAATTCTTTCTTATATCAAAGTGGCATTTCAGCTCATATTTTCTGCAATATGTTTCAGTGTACTTGTGTACTGTAGTATAGTATTTTTGCTGTATAATAAACTGCTTTTCTTGGCACTAACTGTAGTAGGTAATTGAAATTTACTTTTTACAAATCATTACGTTATTTCTTAATCCTACAGGGAACAAAAATAATAATATTGTATTTTACAGTTATATCTGTCTTTAAAGACAACAGTATTGAAATATTAGTCGTACAGTAAAATATAATTGCCTTAATATAATTATATACCGGTAGTATAGTAAGAGAAAAATCTAACACGAAAGTTAATATATTTACTTTTCTTATAACAATTTTATGTTTACCTAACCTGCCTTGGTGTTTTAATTTCTTAATATCAGCCTATAATTCCAATTTAATATCTTTTTTTATTTTAAAGAAGCTGCTATAAAGCAATTTTAAAAGCAGGTTATAGTAAATGCTGCATTGATGTTTGTCATAAAATAATAAAAATAGTTTTATAATACATTATATATCTGTTATTTATTTTCATCATAATGACACAATAAATCAATATATATCTATCAAGTGAAAGCAATTATTAAATATGTTACATTACATTTTTTAACTGATGTTTCCTATGCATAACTATTCCCAGTTTTTCTTTTTGTTGTCTAAAAATGTGTATCATTTTGTATTTAAAGCAAGTTTGTTTGGGATTCGCCGGAACGGTTCTAATTTGACTAAATATTTTAATGCTAAACCTGTATACTTCATATACAGATATTCTACAGTACGCTACTGGCTATCCGTACAAAGTTATAAAACAAAAGTCTCTCTCTTTTTCAGAATTATTTAGTGGAACGATCTTAATCACCTAAATCCGAAGATACACAAAGTCGCAATTTATATTCAGATAACATCAGTCCTTCTGGATAAAGGATCAATACTGCTTTTCTCCATAGACATAAATGATTTAAACAGTCATAGGAAAAGTCAATAGCAACTCTACGGAGACTAGTAAAGTTTAGATCTACACGTTCGTCTATATATTAGTTCAATTTTCGAAAATGACAAATGCGAAACTGGCAGCACGCTTCACAATAATAACAAGGTTCTTTCCGTGATACTTTTGTTTGTACAACTTTTTTTCTTCTCTCGTTCACGACGTCATAGCTTTGGAAATTACAGTGATATATATATAAAAAAATGACAGCTTATCTTAGTTTCATTTCTATACTACCTTAAAAATTATTTGCTTATTATTTTATACAATAACATATTATTACATAAAATATATTTCCGTTCCATACAATAATATATTTTTGTAACAATTTTTGACTTGGGAAAAGTGAAGGATCTTTATATAAATATGAACAGAATAACAATATTTTCATAAAACTTCTTAAGATGTTAAGAGAAGAATAAAGTTTTATGAGATTATCTGTAATGGCATTGTAATAGTATCCTTTTATACAGTATACTATATCATGCATAGAGAGGGTCCATCAAACTAATGGTTTGTAAGTAACATCAATACTTTAGTTGTTGACTTCTTGTTGCCCTCCAGGAGTGGATTACAATAGAGGTTCCAAATGCTTTTATAATGATTACATTATTACATTATAACGGAGTGTGGGTTTCACTATACATAGAAACACTTTTCAGTAAGTATATAAATTTATAGAATGTGTGTTTACTTCAGAAACATCATTTTCTTACATATGATAACGTTACTTGTTTGTTCCTCCATTTTCCTGACTATTCATTCTATTATCTTAGAATAACTCTCAAGTTGATTTTTCTGTTATGCAAAATATAGTTATGTTTATTATTAAATAATTATGATGATATGTAATCTTGTTGGTTCATATTCTTGATTTCATATACAGTATAACAAAACCGAAGAAAAGTAAATTTCTTAATAACACAATGTTAATGCGCTTTTCCAGTAAAAAGTATTCCATATAATATATCTTCATCGAACTGTTACCATTCTAGCTGCACGATCTACAGAATATTATACTTCTATATAGTTTAAACGAAAGATAGGAAGGGGTCACGAATAATGCTGCATATTACTCTAGTTTTCATTATGTGGTATTATAAAAACATTATTTTGCATCTTACTGTGTATAATATACAGTAGAATCCATTGAACATATATTTGAAGTATGGTTTGAAATACCTAACATTAATCTGCTGGTTAGTTTTACACATATAAAAAAATATAGTCACTTTGATCAGCAAGAATAAATGAATCTGCACTTGCAAAGTTAGAAATATCACCAAAAAGGACAAAAGGTTTTATACCTTGCTGAGCAGCAACGTTACATAATTCTTATCGCTGGTGTTAGTATAACATAAAATAATTTAAATAAAGTTCTGTAAATATTTTCGTACTTTTATCCACTGTTGTGTATCGGAAAGGAAAAGTCGACATTCACCAATTAATAACTGTACGAGTATTATACAGTATATATATATATATATATATATATATATATAGGAAGAATTTCTCTATGAT
>JAQIWE010003700.1:0-11518 GCA_034698565.1 Campodea plusiochaeta | reverse complement strand
AAAAATTCTTTAATAATGCAATAAACAAGAAAATCACACAAAAACGGGAATTCATTATCTGTAAGTAACACTTTAACATCATGAGAAAAAATTAAAGCGTAAAATATAGACATGGAACTTGATGTATTTTGTATATAATAACATAAACAATTAATCTGCGTAGACAGTATATTATTTTATTGTACGATATGATATATAAAATCCCACTCCGTTAATTTGGCGCACCCTGTATAATTGCACCAAAACTGTCTATTCATTCAAAACATGACTTCGATGCTTTTTAAAAATGTAACTGTAGAAGATTCTCACACCGACACAGAGCACTCTAATCAACAATCAAATTTCAAAACGAATGGAGCAAATAAATTTGAATAAGTATAAGGGCTATGTCATATAAATTTACTTTTATCTTTCTCGTTTTGCAGTAATTCTTTCTCTCTTTCAAATCCGTCTGTCATCTGAGTGTGTAAAACAAGACAAGCTCCCAGAAGTAGTGGACATTATCTCTCGTGTTTTTCATCCTATATAAGATATATGCTTCTCTGTGACTTTCATTCTATTACTCAGCATTCGAAAGGAATGAATGACTCTATTGATCAGTCACGTTGGAGGATCGATCAAGAAAAAGATGATGAAGGTACTCAAATAAATGGTTGTTCTATCTATGTACTACATTTCACCTTTTATTGAAAATTAACTATTAATTTTATATTTTCTAGTAAAAAGTTAAGCAACATTATCTTAATAACCTTTTATTTCCAATTTTCAAGTACGTCTAATGGTCTAAATGATTCGAAAGATTAGGAGGCTGCGTAAGAGTACCTAATTATCTATAAACATTGCAGACCCAAAGCTTATATTATGCCTTCAAATCGAAGTAGAGGTTACCAGTTAAAACTTTTTCAAAAGCGGTATCAATTGAATAATACAAAAAACAGTTACTTCAACAGAATTGGGTTCGAGTGGAAAGAGAAAGTCAAGGACAAACATTAAAATAATCTATCGACATTTTTTGGCTATAAGACTTTATATTCAGCTTACGTATCGATAGTTCTTTATACATCATAAAAACCAAACTTTTTTGACTAGTAAATCCACTGTAGACAAATTGTTTGGGTGGAAACTGCCTATTTTCTATATATACGAGAGCAGTTTGAAAAGTTCTCGGAACCGAGTACTTTTTGTTTTGCTATCGTTGTGAATGAAATGCCATTTTAAGCATCCAGTTGTTAAAGAAAAGTTCTTGAAATTTCTTTGAGATATGTCCAATGGTTTATCTGCTATGGCAGGTCAATTGAAACTGCGACGATCAGCGTGTAGCGAGAAAATAGAGAACTTCGAAGTCTATAAAATCCATTAAATTCCTGCTAAAGAAGGATTTAAACGTAACCTCTGTTAAAGTGGACATACACCAAACTTTTACGAAGTTTGCTTTCACATATTTGACAGTGAGCAAGTGGAGAAGGCTTTTCAAATATAGTCCAGGGAACATTGAAGA
Organism: Campodea plusiochaeta; assembly: GCA_034698565.1. Lineage (NCBI taxonomy): Eukaryota > Metazoa > Arthropoda > Diplura > Rhabdura > Campodeidae > Campodea > Campodea plusiochaeta. The sequence continues at coordinate 10,020 of JAQIWE010003700.1, read as the reverse complement.
TGACCATATCAGTGCAAGCCATCGATACAACGGTCACCGATTCGGAAATCATCGACAAGCCAGCAATATGACAGTGAAAAGGAAGTAATAAAACTATCACTGTTAAGTATTATTTCAACTTAAAAATGATTGTTCATTGTTGTATAGAAATAAGGACTTTAAAAATATTCTTTCAACAAGTCAATTACACCAGCTTATAGTACCAGCATGTAGGTAAAGCATTTCATTTTCATATTCATTTCATAAAAAGTGGTAACAGTATTATACTTTTTGCAACAGAGGAGTATTTAATAAAAATGACGCATTATTATCACTTTCAAGCGATTATACTAATCAGTTAACATTCGATTTCCCATTTTATAAATTATTTCAACATAATACCCGCTGTCTTTAAAATATAAATTTATTTTCAATATGACAGACCAGCAAGTACCATAAACTGTATTTGCATAATCCTTCAGTTAAAAAATGTAACACAAACTTATTTCATAAATCATGCGTTAATCCTTTAACAATGCTATCTCCAGCAAGAATACATTTTCAACTGAATGCACATGATAGAATTTTTTATGGAAATATTCTAAATCTCAAGGTTTGCTTTTAAAGATATAATACAGCAGTTTTTCTTTCTCCAACATTAAAAAAAAGTAAATAAATATTTATGAACGAAGCTTTGTGTCATTCTGAAGAAAGAATCTTAATTTAGAGAAATAGCAAAAAAAACTTTATTCATAGGCATAGGTATGGGGTGTACGCATAGTTGAAACTCCATCTCAACGAGAAAAAATAAAAACATTAAAAGACTAGGAAGAATGAACCTCTATATGGATTTCAAAACTTTTTTTAAATGAAATAAGATGTGAAGGTGAAATATCCTAAGATTCTTCAACAAATGGTCTTAAAAATGTTAAAATAATGTAAAATTCTTTAAAATCTTGATTATTTAAAGTAAACAAATTTCCAGCTGCAGGAAATGCTAAATCTCTGCAATTTATGAAAAAAAAAATCAGTTCTGAGATCTATTGTTGCAATTTTTATTGCTCTTACAAAATATTTAAAAACGACTTTTTTATTGGATTTTCTAATAAAATGAACTGCGCCCGCGTATATGACTGTATTAAAAGAAAAGAAAGTTGCTTTGATAAAAACTGAGTAAATTGGGAAAAAGTTATAGGTAGGAACAAAGTCAAAGCATCTTCAATCATTTTGAAGTTATAGTAATATTTTTCTTCTTCTGAAATATTTTTAATTCTAAATTGAAAATCGATAAAGGTATAGGCAAATTTCAGATCTAACCTAACCTTACCTATAATATAACCTAATCAAAATTTAGAAATTTGTAGTCATTTATACTGCACATCATACAAATTGTGTATAATTATATTTTTGTTTGATTTTAAGCAACATCAATAATTATTATACCTTCGTAAGACGTAGTTGCTGCGACATAATGTACTCCTAACAGATGTCCTAGCAACAGAGGAAATGTACTAGTTGACAACATAACACTTCCTCAACAACGTTCCTGAAACAAACAAACAAACATTGATTTAGTCAATTAGCGTTAAATGTAAATCTTACAATTTTGTATGGAAATATTACATATATTTATGAAATAGTTGTAGAATGGATTCGTGAGTGAAATCAGTGAATAAGAAGGTCGAGATTTTTCTCAGTGTAAACTTTTCTTTTAGTAGAACGTAATGTAAGTTTATTTTACAGCTGCTGAAATTTCAGAACAGGATTAATCAGATAATTTTGAACGAGAGTTTTAACTCAAGACTATATCATTATAATAAAAGTAATTAATATTTGTATTTATTAAAAATATCAGTATAAGAAGCAAAAAGAAAACATAGGGACAATAAATAAGACTAAAATATTGTTATTTTGCAGTTCTCTGTAAAAGAGCTGGCACAGGTATCTGTATACAATTAATGTAATGACTACCTTTCTTTTATTGTTGCACTCACACCAATATTCCATTTTGCATGTATATTGTATATTGGAACCTCATTATTAAAATATTGATGCGCATACTCCTGAGTATAACATTTATAGTCACTTTGCAGTCCAGATTATTCCTCGATAATGAGGTGCTGCATTGAAAAATTGCAGGGTTTAGATTAAAAATAATGCAGTAGAGAATCGAAAGGACTCGATTAGGTAGTTATATTACCTTACAAAGTTATGTTACCAAAAAATAATTAAAATCATTTCACTTATTTTTTAGGTTTGACCATTTTTTTCTTGTTATTTTTAATCTTTTTTTATATATATAGAATTTGATCCGAAATACACGAGCCTGGAAATCAATTTCATATTGGTCCATTGGCTACATTGCATATTATTGTGTCAATGTAGTCAGCCTGCCAAACAAAAAAACAAAAATTAGCACATATTAAAATAATTAAATAGTTGAAGCTCTGAACCTCTTCAATAACTTAAAAAAATGGAATAATGGCATATTATTTTTTTATTTAATATATCAAAGTTAACTTCGCAACAACAATTATTATCGACAGAATACAATACAAAGAGTAGAAACAAGATTCACTGAACTAATGTTAATCCAAACAAATTTGTCTTTTACTTCACTTTTTTTTAAGGATGTTCATTAAATACAATGGACTGCAGTTCTTTTTTTAAGTTATAACTGAATTCAGTAATTTTTAAAAATAGGGTAACAAAATGGGAAAAGAAAGTTCATAACTTGTTATAAGAACTTTCTTTTCCCATATAGGTCTAGTGGTAGATACAGATTAATGTGTTATATCTTTATTATATCAATCATATTGTATGCAACTTTCAGATGCTCATTATTCCTTCTCATAATATATTAGATATACTTCGTGCATGAGAAGTACCATGCTGCTATATCTCTTTAAAGATAGCAAACAAAATAAAGTTTACGTGGATCTTATATAACCACAGTCTACTTTATTTGGCTCTTCATTTCACCAACAAAGTTGTGGTATCTGATGTTTATAGATCACGTTGTTGAAACTATATACACTTAGGAGAACAATATGACTGAAGTCATATGGGAAATATGGTTTATCTTTAGGATGTGATATACTTTGATAACATTTATATAATGTTAAAGTATATTCGACCAGCTATTGTATATTATATATACGAGTAAATGAGATAATATAATTATTAGGTCTCCTCGAAAATTTATATTCACTTTTTATAGTTTTTTTTTTAGTAAATATGACTCCACACTCCGCAATTATGTTTATATTTGTGCAATAAGTATCTCTTTAAAAATAACTACATTCCAAAGCAATGGTTATACAAATTTCGTTAAAGTAAGATTTAATTTATATTACCTTTTATCACAAAACATGTACTTTTCAGAATAAAAAATATATGCTTTTTAATTTTTTTTTATATAAAAATATTAAGTTAAAAGGTACGTAATTCCTTCTTCACAGAATGCAGGAATTCCAAAGCAATTCGGTCCCGTACATTCTGTGAGATTTTTATATAATGAATTTCCCATTTTCTATGATTAATAATATATTTTAACAATCATCAATATCACGAAAACATTATGCGTTGCTAATGTAATGTTTAAATTTGAACTATGATCAGATGTGTAAAATTTCGCAAAAAAAACCCATCAAAAACAGCGTGAATTTTAGTGCTTTTTTATTAATTGCTCAGCTTCTAAACAACTATGAGGAAATTATATGCCTAAAATAAGAGCAGTACTTCAAGTATCATATCCTGAAAATTTGATGGATAACCTGGACTCCGTTCTCCACTGATGAAGTAACAATGTCACAAATACACACACAGAATTAGAATCTTATTTATATTGATTTATATCAAGAAGACTAATATTATGTTATATTTTCAGAAAAGTCAATTTAGCTGTAGGTAACTCTTTAATTCTTTTTGTAGTATAATTTAAAGAATGTCCTTCTTATATGGTATGTCCTTCTTTCAGTCTGTCGCATGAAACAACTAAACGGATACAGATAGGTATCGGAAGCAATATATTTTTTCGAAAGGCGATTTTATCCTGATCCCAAAAATGATTCGATTTTTCAAATTGAACCAAAATTCGAGAATCGATCGAAGTTTCACGAATGCCGTGTCGAAGAATCCAATAACGATTACAGATAGGTATATGGAAGTGTAATAGAAAAAGTTTTAGAAAAATAATTCTATCTCAAATTCTTATTTTCGATTCGATCGTTCGAAATTATCGAATATGTAGTTGGTAAATTATGTAATTGTTAGTGTACTGATATCAATTGGAGGTCATGTTATATTTATTAAAATGGCGATTTTGTTCTTACTTGGGGATTTTTGTTCTTACTCCAAAGATTATTATAGGTTTGAAATTGTTAATAATGCTGTAAAGCTTTATTAATAATAATAATAATAATAAAATCTTATGTACAGGCCACTTCAGCCGAATTTTTTTATAGACCTAGAGATATCAGTGATTCACTATAATTTCTCTGAGGGACGTCACACTACCTTCGCTGCATATCAAACCTTCTTCGCTGGATATCAAAGATAAAAAGTGCCTTGTCAAATTTTATTTTGTTTCACATACTGACATAGGAATTATTGCCATTTTCCTCGATTCAATTTTAAAGCCTTCCTTGAATGTTCTGCAACCTAGGCGTATCAATTGTACAATATACAACATACACACTGGGCGGAGGAATACCCAGATCAGTGTATTGTATTATCACTCCTATAGCAACAGCCAGCATGAATCCATAAAGACTTTTAAACTTTATTTAAGAGTGAAACAGCACATACATCAGGTATACTGTTACTGCAACAAGATCACTGTAATATCGAATTATTTAACATACCTTTCTACCTTTCCTTAACTATGTGGATGAACTGTACGAACTGAGAATCCATCCATGTAGTGAATTTCATTTGTATAGCAACATATCACTGAAACAAAATATTTAAAGCTTAGAAACGAATGAAATAAAGAAGAGAAACAAACGTGACATCAAGAGTATAAGATGTCAAAATGATTAAAGGAAAGTTCGTTCGTAATAACTATTAGTTCTGGTGAAATGTACATCAATGAAAGTACTTTGAAATCATTATAATACTAAAGTTTTCCATTAATACGGGTGAAAAATCCACAAATGAAACAAATATCTTTGTCAATATTTCAGCGAAGTTCCTTCACTTTCATAAAGACCACGAAATAAAAATTTACAATAGTTGAAATAGAAATATAAACATCAAGTACATATGATGCATGATGACTTATTGCATTACGATCTGCTGCTTATCACGAAAAAATAATTTGGGACAGGAAAAATGAAAAATATATATATATATATTCTTATTCTGTATAAAGTAACATGACTATCTCAATAAAGTTGACATTTGTAAATATGTGACGTAACGAGTCAATTAGCCAAAATAGAATAAGTAAATTATTTGAATCTTTTGCTAGATATTGTATGAATTACTTTACATATTTGAATGAAATATTCTACGACTTTCAGTTTTAGAGTTATAACAATTTATTAAAACGCTGCTCATCAATCAATGAATGTTACATGAATGGTTTTACAACAAAGAGAATGATGCATGTTACTGAACCAATCATTAACTTAACAATTGAAAATTAACCAATAATTCGCTTTAAGCAGCTCTCCACGATCCACGATAAGGTAATACGTAAACAAAACATTACACATTGACAGTTCAGATTTCTAGATTAAAATGTGTTACTCAACCACAAGTGATACCATTTATAAATGCGTTCATAATAAATCAGTTGTATTAATCATTATTGGATAGAATTATGAACATATTCCCAAAGCAATAATAGCGATTTAGTGGCCATTTGATATAATTATGACCATCGATAAATATCAAAGGAAATCTCAAAATACATTTTACATTTAAGGATAAAATCACAAAACATTACACATCGAAATAAACAACTAAACAAAATACACACAGAAATATACACAAAAGCTAATCAGCTCCAAATCATGTAAAACCTATCAAACCTGAAATACTTTACATTCCTTAAACTAACATCTCCAAATCCAAATTCAACATTAAATTTGTCATCACTCCCTATCCCCTAATAAAAAAAAGTAAAGAAATTCCACATGTGATCTTGCTCCTGTCTTTTACGTATCAAACTCCCAGATCAGAAAAAGATTTCCAAGTCAAATAAAGGGCAGGGGACAGTGCAATTCCAACGTCTGAGTTATGTATTGTACGAAAGAACTTATTTAATGTACAAGATACAATTTTCTATACTTAAGTTTGAATAGATAAATACAGAAGTGTTAACTAATTTCTAAACCCTGGTGAACTTCATTTTTAACATTATATTTTTCGAATTTATTGCTGACATTTATTGCTGAGCAACTGTGAAATCTGTATTTTAATAGATTTCTAATGCTGTTGTACTTGATAAAACTTTTACTATATTATGACATTATCTCAACTTCTTTAATAGTAATGGAGTATCTGAACTCACTGGGTGAAAAGTTGCAAGAATATTGTAATTAACACTATTTTTAACGGTCTCAAATAATAATTATAATTATATAAATAAATAAGTCTTATCATAGTTAAAATATATTAATCCTGTCACATGTACAGATTGAATGTCAAATTAAGAATTAAATTTTTACTTCCATAAAGAAGATTGATAAAAAAGTAGGCAAATTCTCAAAAAGTACTAGATCTTCAGGAATAGTAAGTGATGAATAAGTTAAGGGGGAGAAAAGGACAGAACCAGAGGTGACAGTTTAGGAGTACATAAAACACAGGGGTCAAGACATTCCTGTTTTAAGAAGAGGGGTGGGGGTGAAGTCCATGTTTAGGGAAACTGCATGCGAAGGGTGAATAGAAAAATGGGGAGATTTTGTCTATTTGGATTTAAAGGGATAGGTTCATTTTTTCATTTTCTTCTTTTTTTTTCAGTGACAGAGAAGAAGACGTTGGAACAATAGTTTGTAATTTTTAAAGATGTTTAATTAAATTTCTATTGTTCATGTGTTCTGAAATAAATGTTTTACAGTTACAATCGTGAACAAGTGCTATAATTTATTTAATGCATTGATTTATTTCATTACATTTTTCTCCTTTCGTGAAATTCTTAATCTTCCCACTTGTTGCCAGCTAAGGATTCTCAGAACTCAGATTTATTACTGCTGGATTTGTCTATATCAGTCATTCTTCACAGACTGTAAAGAACTGAATTAAAACTATATAGCTTTTTTTGTTAAACACATAAAATTAATGTTTTATATAAACATAATCTTGGTTTTACTTTTTGTAATTCATTCAGGAAGCCACCCATCGTAGTTTAACATAATAATAAACTACAGACTTCTCTGTTCTTCTTCTTGGTGTCCTATTCGAAAATGAGGCTTTTCCATAAGCCTATATACCCATATAACATCTGATTGTTCATTTTTAGAACAAACTAACAAAAACGCAAGTATAATGATAATATTTTTAACTATTAACGTCATATTTTACAATGCTATAGTAATGTAACAGAAATTTTACTGAACGCAAACAAACAGTCCAATATTCAAAACGCATTACCGAAAGAAGGAAAAAAACTGAACCTATAAAATTCTCACATAAATCATCCTAAATAACATTGACACCCCTTGAAAACACTATTATTCCCACCCATAATATCCAGCCACCCTATTTACCCCCCTGATGTATACTCTATCTCTAATAGAGTACCCACTTGATAGACAGCTTGTCGGTTAGTATCGATATTGACACTGTAATGAAGCGCTCTGGGAAAAAAGGGTTTCAACTTGTTGCTCAGTTCCACTTAACAATTGAAAAGAGATTGCAATCCAATAATACTATTTTTTCCTCTTTTATTCAGCTGTAAAAAAAGAGCAATTGTGTTGCATTCCTGCTATTGTTATGGGAATTTTAACGGTATTATGTGATGCGAGGTGCAAAAGGGTGCATTTTGGAATAGATTTGCACTCTTATTATTGTAATGAGAATTCAATGATTTATAATTATATTTGAGCAAAACCAGTAAGTTGAATTAAATTTCAAAAATTATCTTTTATGAATACGAGAATAAAGTTGATGAACATTTGAATTTTTGTTATATTATGCTTTACAAATACTCATTGTACAATATACGAAATAAAATTTAAAGAAATATTGTTTTTTGTTTTCATTGCTGTTGAGTTGTTTCGTCTCAAGTTTTAATATTTGAAGTACTGCCAGTGTTGGTATATTACAGAAACATTATTAGTGTTTACAAATAAAAACCATTATCATTGATTTTAAATCACAAAACACAAGTACAGTAGACCCAATAAAATAAATCTGCTGTACAATGTTGCACTGAGTATCAAATAGATAGAAAACATGTACTGATAAATTTCAATTTGCTATTAAACAATACACTCCAAAATACCTTCTTATAATTATTGTACTTATGTAAGATGAAATATATTTCAAGATCAATTATATTAAAAGCATGATTTAGCAGTGACACATATACTGTACAACTGCACAACATATACTGTACAACTGCACAAGGTCAATGATCCTCCATTTTCAGCCATCTTTCAGGGAATAAAACAGAAATCACAAAGTCAGTTATGTGATATAAAAAAAAATCAAAATTTCAGATGCCTTCACTGATGAGAGAGCATTTTCACAATCAGAACAGTTGCTTGTTACGAAACCTTGTTGGAAGTCATCAAAAACATTCTTCAAAATTATCTTTAATTAAAAGCAATATTTATCTCACATCAAAAGCAGCAAGCATCATAAATAAAATCCACCTACAATTCTAACGAATTCAACCGTGTAACTTATACCCTTATTCAACATCAGCTAATACCACAGTTCCAAGTATCTTTTAATGGTTTCCCTTCTTTGAATAAAAATATCTTCAATCGACACTGTACAATAAAACTTTTTGCGAGAAACCCCAAAAGTTATCTGCTAATAATTTTCCACTGATACCCCTTTTTGTTCTAATTTTCGTTTCGACTTTATCCTTGATAAAATATTAAATTCCTCTCTTTTTCTTCGCGTATATCATTATACTCTTTTAAAAGCGGTTCTATACTTTTCCTATATGTATGCTACCTCTTCCAGCTACAGACCATTAATAGGGTTTTAGATATTTGAATGAATTTTCGGAAACATTGAGCAAAAAAGTCTCAAATACTTTTCCTCGAGTTGGTATTATAATAGAATAGTGGATGAATTGCGATCCTTTAGTAAAGCTCTTTTGAGAATGGGTAATTATTCGATTTTAGATGTTCGGCTGGACTTCTGTTGGAGGGTCAAAGAGCAGATTAAGGGTGTAATAATGAGAGTATCATTGAGGTGAATAATGGTATTTAATGATACATGAAGTATGTAAAGATTTTTGTTTCGCCATTTTAATAAGATTTCGTTATGAATATGGTGATATTAATTTATTATTATATTAAGTAATTTAATATGTCCAGGTTTTACTTAACTTTAGTGCACACCAGCATACACCTGAAACATCAAAATAGTACAGTATGTATACGGTCGTGTAAGTTATTCATGAGTGTATCACTACCTTTTTTAAGTTTCCAAATAACACTGATTCATAGTAAAATTAATATTAAATGAGAGATCCAATAGTTAAAAATCAATTATTAAAAAAAAAAATCTCTACAAAATAATCAATATATCTCAGGAATCGCTGATTTTTCATCATTGTTTCATGATAAATGTAGAATCATCTGAGCTGGAAATAAAATCTTCTATAATATTCATGTGAGTTTTTAAAGAACAACAAAGGACAAATTATAAATCACGAAATCAAATCTTGAACTCCACTCCACATCCACAATCTTTCAAGTACAATAACTAACATGTATCAGTAATTTTCAACAACCATCTCTTCATTCTTATATACATAAAGCATACAGTATATTATAGTAAATAATATAGTACAGTATACGTTTTTACAAAATTCATCGAACCATAAATTATACAGTACAGTATTGAAATTCT
>JAQIWE010003699.1:0-11519 GCA_034698565.1 Campodea plusiochaeta | reverse complement strand
TTTATACTAATAACACAGTTTGGAATGGCACCACAAATAAATTATTTCAATTAAATCAATATAATTATATGAAGTTAGATTTAGTTATAATTCAGAAATATGAAAGGGGTAATGCAAGTAGGTATTAATACGACTTTTAGCAACCATTTAACAATAAGAGGACAAATCATCCGAAAGAAATCCTAAGAACATTTCTTGTCATTTTGTATTTTATTGTAATATCGACCTGTCCAGAGAAGAATCATAATTATACTAATATTGAGATTATTGCATATTATAAACTATAAGTACACTTGTAAACTATTCTAATTTATTTTGATGATCTGAGCATATTAGAAAATCCTGACTTCTTTATAAACTGAAATGTTATAGTAAATTTTCAATCTTAAGAATTCTAATCGTTTAACCCATCAAGGGTGTTTCTGACAACCGCCAGCTGATAATCGCTTGCTATTCTGTTTAAATTCTTTGACCTACTTGCGATTTGTATAGAAAATAAAGAATTTGAACCACCAAAGCAAGTGGACAACAATGGGTTTACCGCCAAAACAACTTTGAAGAGTTAATCGATTTGGGTTCATAAGATTTTAAAAACACTATACGATATTGTATTATATACATTTATTTACCTGAAATTCCAATTAACGAAGCGACCGCAGCTACAATAGCCATAGATCCTTGAATCTGGCATATTTGATTTTGCCAGTGTAGAGTTCTTACTTCTAAACTCAGTTCAGTTAGGTTAGGTGGACATTTGTTCCCAGGCATTGCGAGTATTGCTAGTATAGGTATCACAAATGGTGTAGCACCACTTTGGATTATTGGAAGTCTGAAAGAGAGACATAAAATTAATTTTCCAGTCAGAGCAGCCAGTCCAGAATATATGAAGAGAAAATGAAAATTGATTTGATTTCGTTTCCTATTATTTTTTAATTTCGTTTCACTGTTCAGAGTTTTATACATGTAAAGTATATACCATAATGGTAATATTTAATGTCAGAAATAAGACAATTTAAGCAGTTTTTTAAATTTTGTGATTACATTTTAATTCAATGTTGAGAGATGGAACACTAATTACTGCTTTATTTCGTAATCATTAACATATGTAACAAAACGGAAAATGCAAAATTTATTTTATAAATGTTACAAAATATCTCTGACTCTGCATAACAGAAGTAACTCTCCAATATAAATAAAAATAAACGTAAATAAAGTATTTTTATCATCATATTATCAGTACAATTTATGTGTATATAAAAAGCCCTATACTTTTCGTTTTAAAGATTAGCTTCGTCTCTTTAACGAATAATTAATTTAATTAATTCTTATTTCTTTTTATTTCATTTTAAGCTATAACTAATCTTCTACAGCAAAACATTTATTTTTAATTCAATTGTTTTTGAAACGCCAAATGGAAAATTCAATTATCACACGGCAAAAATAAATATCAATAATAATAATATATTTTGGAAATATATAATATAATATTTTTGTCACAAAATGAATAGGAGAACACAGCTGCATCATAAACTAAAATATATTTATATAATTATAATATACAAGTACACATGTGGGTAGCATATTTATATTTACGCATGATAATGAAATTTTTCGCGTACATATTCCGAAGACTATAACAACATTGTACATAAAAATGATGAAATTTTAGTTTGGAACAAAGAGTCTATCACAGTCCGCATTTCATGAAGTTTTGTTTTCGGAAGAGTAAATAAGAAAACAAATTAATATTTGGATACGTTTTTTTAAAATGAAACAATTTAGCATAACTGAGCAAGCGGTAGAGTTCAATTATCATAAAATAGTTCAGAATATAACCAAAACTCATCGTAACAACGCTTTTCAACATAACTTATTCATGAATGATATTGCTTGACTTAGTTTTGATGAAAATTCCAAGAATACACTAATGATATATTAATAATATTGATCATTTTCTGATTGATTTGTCACAAATTAGCAATTAGGGCAGAGATGTGTCAATAATAATTATATTTATTATTGTTCATATTCCTTGATTGCAGCCGATATTATTGTAACACAAATTAACATTGTTACTCCTATACTTGACAGCAAATATACAGAGACATGACAAGATAGTAACAAGAACTACAAGGCCTTTTTAGTGAGAAACTGGGGCTGTGAAACATATTGAGGAAAACATGCAGCGATATAATAAAACTATATTCCTGTATTCTATATCTACAGTCGGTTTATGGCCATTGCAGCAAAATGAAGGGAGTTGTAAATTATTTATTGTTCCAACAGATATTTTTCACAACTGCCAATCTTATAGTTATCTAAAACTTTTCACGAATTAGTATTTTGAAATATTTATTCAGAGAAAAGGAAAGGAGACAACAATACAATCCATCTAAATATTCGATTAGAATTGATGCTGGTTCGCAGTTTTCAGAAAACAAGAAAGAAGAAAAGAGTATATTGAGCCGCGGTCACATGCCTGCCCATTCCATCTGGTCAAAACAGTCCCCCGTTTATTGCTCTCAAGGGTACTAAACCACCTACTGTTTAACCTAAAATTCCTCTAATATTCAGTGTAGTATATGTCCATTTGCTATTTACATTAATCATGTGAGATTTGCCAGTCTTTGACTTACTTGCCAATTTAATATTGAGTCAACCTTTGAATATCTTTCTATCATAAATATTGTTATAAAAAGTTATTTGTAAGTACTGTAAACTACACAGAAAATATTCCCACTTTCTCTCATAGAAACACGTTGATTACTTACAACACAAAATCTCTGTACATTTAATCCAGCATTTTTCCGAGAAGTTTTACCCAGTTTAAAAAACACCTGAGTACAAGAGCAACAGCAGACTCTCTTATTACTCTTTTCATTGTTACATAATCTGTCCTCACCTGACTCCTATTGTTGTTTGTAGTATTGTTACAAATCCACTGATGAAGAATATTGTTGATAATAGTTGACCTTGACCTTCGTCATCTTCTAACATACATAATGGACCAGCTAACATAAAAGGACCAGAAATGGTGCCTTCCAATATAAGCAGGAAATGCTGAAATATTCAGAAAGAGGATTTTTTCTTTTGTTTATAAATTAATTTATTAGAGGATTGCAAAGAACTATATTATAATAAATGAAATGATTAGATGACTACTTTCGTACTTTGCTGTTTGCTTTAGAAAAATAAATTAAGATCATGAAAAATATATCATCTCAAAAATGGGACTAGAAGAAAACGTGTCGGTTTTAGCATGGTTTGGGTCTCTTGAATAAACCACGGTTGTCGCTTTCTCTTGATTTATTTTCCTATTGCAAAGTATAGTCAGTTATTTATTTGATTTATAGATTTTTGCATTGTATTTTTAGTTTTTACTATTTTTTTCTCCTTCTCGGTAATAAGTAAAAGCATCATAGTTGTAATAATATTGTACTACCACGGTTATTTTTAACTAAATTTCATGCAGGATTTTAATACTTTGAAAAAAGATATGTTGAAATGATTGTCATATTATTTTCTAAATTTCTGAAATATATTTCTCTCCTTGCGTCTCTTTCATTTCTCACACCTTTTTCACATGAATTACAAGTCCATATAAGGAATAAAAATCAATTCAAAATTAGTATCTCTTATCGATCATGTATTATTATTGTTACTAGGCCTATATTATGTTGATATAAATAAAATTAATATTGTCATTACATTACATTAGATTCCTCATGATCAAGTCAATATCTATAGACGCAACGTAATATTAATTAATAAAAATGTAAAAAAAGTATCATTGACATAGCGAACTTCATTAACAGGGCCTGCATCTTCTCATGGAAATATAAATATGACGTCATTGTATAATATTTTAGAATTCAATTACGTATTCTTTCTAAGTTTTAATATTTTTGTAATGTAAATTCCTTTTCTACAGCTCTGTATAATGAGAAGAATGTAAAGTTGTTCTACGTAAGGGTTCAAATATTTATGCAATTTATTTTTTACTACTAGGAATTAAAGAATGGTTATCGGTATAGAAAAAGTTTTGTAAAGCATGTTTCTTTATGTTTCATAATAATTCGTGGAAGACCAAATATTGAGTGTGCTGATAATTTCTATTCAAAAAGGTTCTGAACTCAGAAAGTAATACAGATATTTCCCGTAAATTTTCAAGTTTAATGTAAACTCATTATCAAACGTTTTATAAAAAACGTTTGATTTCAGAGCCTTTTTGAGAATCTTTATGTTATATAAATATGTTACAATGACTGATTTATTCTTTTATAGATCATTTTCTTTGTTATAGATTTCAATCATTTCATTTATTTACATGCATTGATATTAATGAATATTATTGTGTCAATACTTAATATGTTAATGAAGAAGTCATTCATTATGTCCGGAGTTATAAAGGAGTCAGAGAGAGTGATGTAACTAAAAAATCAATTAAGTAGTAAGAAAATGTAATTTATCGTGATTGTTATATCATTTTAAATTTTGTCAAAGAGAGGAAAATTAACATTAACTTTAGAAAAATAACTTTATGGTATGGTAACTGAAAATTCCTACTACCAGTATTTCTCTGTAAAAAGTAGAAATTAAAGGAAGTTAAAAATTCGGAAGGGACGATGATCCATTATATCATAGAAGGGCATAATAATGCTACAACGTTAAAAGTTGATTAAATCGGTTTTGTTAATTTATAATAATGGTAAAAATGCGAGTTTTATTTCGAGTAGCAAATTAGTATTTTAAGCAAAATTACGAAATAGGCATATGCAAAACTATGTACGAAATATATCCAAACTTTTTTTCACCTTTTCTAAATGTATAAACTTAAAAAATACAAAATTTAATATCATAAAAAAAACTTATCACTAACCTGAATTCCCAAGAAAGCAGCTAAATACCACGGTGGCGAATCATCGACGCCATAAGTCATTAACTTCGACCTTCTATCATCTTCGGTAAAATAATTACAATCGATATCAACATCCGCGGACACAGTCGTCGGTGATGTAATAACCGATCCGTTATTTTCAGAATCACTCGAATTATTAATTCGCTCACAGCCTGTCATTACTAACTGCTGAGCGGTAACAGACTACCGACGCTGCTCAATGCTAGCAGCAGAAAAACAACATTGAGTGCAGATGTACATGATAGATGAGTCTTATACTTCAAATGTATGATATTCTGTGGCATCTATTTAACGATATTCTAATGCAGTAACGCGTTTTATATTGAATGATGTGTTATATCACATAAGAATTGTAAAAAAAACACTGCAGTAGATTTTTTTATATGGATGATAAAAAGATTCCCCACAGACTTATTTTTAATATCCAATCGGATATTATTATACCGTACTTATGAATAATGTATATGTCAGTGTGATGACAAATATAATTTGTCTCTGTAGTATCATATAAATAAGTTGATTTATAACAATAAGTGATAACATAAATATGAGTCTATTTTCGAACCCAAGGCTATAATATAACTGCTGTTTACAAATAATGTTATAAAATATGAACAGAATATATAAATAAAGACTACTGCTATACTATTTATATATTTTACATAATTCTTCAATTTATGTAAATATAGGATTACCTTACGGCAATGTCGGCTTACATACGCTACTGGTGGATGTAATATTGTACTCCAGTGTTACCATATTGTTACTGTTGTGTAATTTGAATCTCATTAAGGATATATATTTAAAAGCTATACTTTAATTTACAACGGAATGAGGCATTGGAAAGAATGATATCCCATATGAAAATTTATGTGAGCCTTATTACGCTAATAACGTAAAGGTAACTGCCGGACGCATCAGACGAATAGTTTCCAAATGAAACTATTAAAAATAGATATTACGGCAATATAAAACTTTTGTTGAATGATTCAGTTTATTTTCAAGAAGAGTAAATTTACGGACTTTATACTTGTTTTATAACTTGGCATAATTAAAAATAATTTGTTTTTAGGACACTGTATAGTAAAGAAATAATAATTTCTCTCTAATCTCTTATAATTATACTGCTATTGCGTCAGCAAATAATTAAGAAAGGTTTCTTCGTTATGTAATATTATTCATCAAATATTATTTCCTTATTTGTTTATTCTACATCAATAAAACAAGCAGCAAATTATTTCCCCTGGAAAAAATGGAAGCCTTAATTTTGAATTTTGAATATTTTTTGGATGGTTTCTTACTAGTAGTAATGTATGGATCAGTAAAGTATTAAAAAAAATGAAAATTACAAATGCTGAACTATTTTTTACAGGATACTACTTGGCTATATTAATATCCCGAAATTTGTTTCAAATCCGCAAATGGTTTCTGTGAAAATTAGAAAAGAATTTGGAATACTTGAATAGATGACAGGTCGGTTCTGACTAATGAACTTTTTCTATTTGACCATACAGATACAATCCTGAAAATTTTGTTAACATACGCCAAGTGATTCAGTGGCGTAGCTACGACCTACGAGTGTGGGGGCCCTGGAGCGACATGCTCTAATAGTGCCCTCATACACAAGAAAATAACAAAAAAAAATTAAAAAAAAAATTAAACGCCCAATTAAAAAAAAATTGCTAAAAATGTGTCTCATGCAAAGATAGAGAATTTATATTCAGTTCATTAGCGAGGACGTAAAATAAACTATTCTTTATTTTCAGAAGTAATAACACATCAGACATAACATAATTATGACTTATATAAAAGGTTTGATTTTGAGTAACCATCACACACATTTTTCGTGTTCTTAATATTTTATTTAATTGGTTATAATTTTATTATTTAGAAGATCAGAAAATGCATCGTTTGAAAACTTCCTGATAATAATTATCTTTGAAAGTGATCATCACACACTATTAATCTGTGATTAACATCGAACTCTTGCACATGCAGTTAGGTGTTCAATGAACTCCCTACGTGGATTATTTTATACAATGAGCATCATGGTAATTAACGCAAAAAATATTGTTCATCACATAAACAAAATTTAGTCTACATGCACACATTTTATGATCTAGTACATTAATAACATCTAATCGTACTATAAAGTTCGATTTTTCATTGTCTTGTATAATAAGGAATAAGGGTCACGAGTATAAAAAAAATCGAATTTTAAATAAATCAAAAACTATCAACTGACAGATATCGTGTCTTCTATACAAAGACACTGAATGACTACTTAATAGAAAACGAATGTAAATAGTATTACAGTTTTATCATGTGAAAAATATTATGTGAAAAGGTACGTGATTTTGTTTAGTGAAATTATTTATGTTGTGAATGATAATAATGTTGTACGGCATTGAAGAGTCTCCGCCATGGTATTTAGGAGCTTTTATGGGATTGCAGGTATTACATAAATAAACTAATCGAGAAAAACTTTCAGCGCATTGTTGTAAAAAAGCGAAATTGTCTGCAATAATAAACCTTACCACATTTCATATTGTTTATCGTTAGTTTTATCGTCATACCACCTGAACTAATTATTTATGATCTCTTTGTTGTTTTGTAGTAACTATTGCTGGTTTTTCTATGGAATATAGATATTGTTATCATTTGCAGAAACAGCTTGCGCGGTCTCTATAACTAATAAAAGACAAAAAAACTTATGAAAAGTGATTATAAAATATACGATTAGGCTGACATGAATTTTCATTTTTGATTTTGAAAAATTCTTTACATGCAAATGCAAATACTCACAGTTAACGAAATCATGAATTCCAACAAGATTAATGTCAACAACAATAATAATAATAAAATTTATTGATCTTAACAGATAATACAATTATTTAATTATGTTACGTGAATATGATGTGTATGATTTAAAAAAAATATTTCAATATACTAGTGTTTATAAATGTACATGATAGGACAGCACTTTGAAAATAGTTATGATAGTTTTATTTAGAACAAAAATAGTATATTTCTGATGAGAAACAATGAAACATGGTCTAAATATATAATTAGTCTGAACTATAGTGCCGCAAAGACAAAAATCAGGAATTTTTATATATTTAGAACGAAACTTTAATACTTCTACGTTTACAGTTATATTCTACAACTACGTATGAAGTTCAAATAATAGTTGAATAGCTTTGCAGCAACCATACTCATTTTGAGAAATTCGTACAAAATATATAAGACATTTTTTATATATAGAAATACTTCTTGTTCAGATTATCCATCAAATTGTAAAATTAATGTATATTTCCATTTCAGCATTTTCTGTTGATCCTTGGCAATACTATCACTGTTCCATTTCTCTTGGGTCCCCCATTATGTATTACTGCCGATGACCCTGCAGGAGTGGATTTCCTAGCAACAACATTTTTCGTAGGAGGACTTTCAACATTAATTCAGTCACTGATAGGAATACGGTATATGATAATAAATAAAATAAAAACTCACTGGGTTAAAAATTTAATATTAACTTAATCAAATTTGGTTGTGATACGATTGGTGAATCCATAAATGAAACAAAATCTTTGTCAATATTTCAGCGAAGATCCTTCACTTTTATCAAGACAGTATAAAATTTACAAAAGTTGACATTGAAATATGAACATTTTAAAAGTACATTTTATACCGTCTTGATCAAAGTGAAGGATGTAAATTTTATACTATCTTGATAAAAGTGAAGGATCTTCGGTGAAATATTGACAAAGATTTTGCTTCATCATTTATGAATTTAACAATCGTATCATAACCAAATTTGAATATTATTGAATCCATATCTCTCAGATGTAACAATAAGGCGATGACATAAAATGTCAGTATGATATATTATTGTCTGACCTGTACGAGGGTACTGGAAAGCCTTGTGCATTACACATTAATGAAAATGAAGATTCACTTGGTTTCGATAACACATCACCTCTATCATCACTTGGCAGTTTAGGTGCAGCTGTTCCCATTGGTTCTATAATTATTATGAATAAATTGGTTGTTTCAAAAATGTTAAGTTTCTTAATTTTTGTGCTGGAGATAGGGTACCTTCCATAAAATAGTGGGTCAACGATATGAAGTGATTATAATAAATAATTTCCAGCAAGGATAACTTTTCGCATAATATTAGCCTTTTATATCATAGATTTAAGGAAGTGTCGATATTAATTTTTATCTGCTAGTCATCATTTACACTAATACTAATATGTACGAGGGTGCACTGGAAGTTTTTAGAATCTCGAAGGGAATAATAAATAAAAACAAAATTATGGTCAAAAATGAAAATATTGACTTCCAAATGAATATTCATGGAGGTTAATAAATTCTCCATAGAGATCGATATACCAGTCATTACAGCATTGTTGCCAGCTATCTCTTGTGATTTCAAAAATGTGACATCTTTACTCTTCGGTGGCCATTCCCGGCTGCAGAAACTCTAAACAATGGAATTTTTTTTAATAATTTTTGGATACAGTTAGAATCACAAAATGCAAACTCAGTATTTCATGAGGGATGACTCACGAATTTGAGGTTTTTCAGCACCAACAATCAGACTATTTGTCTGGTCGTATGAAAGAAGGAATTGTCATGAGGCAAGTTGCATCAAGAAAACTTAGTGTTTTCGATTAATTTGCGATGTTCGTCAATAGGTTATGGACAAACCAACGGTAGTATAAAGATGATTGATCACAACGTTTCGATGCTTCAATGATGCAAGAGTAGGCGTACTTATTCTATGATGAAATAAAAGCTGCCTTAACGTTCTTCTTATAATGTTTATTCAACCAATCAGGTTTGGTTTTAAGAAAACCATCATCGAGGCCACTATAAATAACTAGGCCTATTTCTGATATTTCGGTTCGACATAGACCACTTTCACAATGTAGACTATTATAATCGTCCTGCAGGAAGCGGCCACCTTATAAGACGCGTTCAGCAGATTTTGGTCTAAAATTTTTGACACATCATATAGGTTTTGTTCAACATTGTTTATGCTGGGTTAAATATTAACATTCTCAATAAATATGCGCTAATAAGATCCTTTGGTACCAATTCATCCTATTTGTTGACCTTATTGTTAGTTTCCCTTTCTTATTTCTCTTCGATGTATAATGTAATTTGAAATAACAAAATTCTGTTGAGAAAATTATAATATTAACTCCCAATAAGTACTATGTTTCATAGTT
The DNA here is from genome assembly GCA_034698565.1 of Campodea plusiochaeta. Lineage (NCBI taxonomy): Eukaryota > Metazoa > Arthropoda > Diplura > Rhabdura > Campodeidae > Campodea > Campodea plusiochaeta. The sequence goes on along the minus strand of JAQIWE010003699.1, from coordinate 1,364 downwards.
CAATGCATTACTAAAGTAATTATTTAAATTATCAGCAGAAGTAAAGTTGACGATTTTATGAAGGCTAAATTGTATAGCGTTCTTTAAAAACTGTACACGTGAATATTGCAGAATCATATTTGTTAATACAAAATATTTTTTCAATAAATTTTGTTTTAAATATTAATACGATGACTTTCTGTTAGTGAATAAAGAGAGTAGTTTCAAATAGTTATTTCAATTACCTGAACGAAGGTACTGGGAATGCTTGTGCTGGACACATGATCGCGAAATCTGTACTGCTCGGTTTTGTCACCATAATACCGCTATGGTCCGTAGAGAGTTTTGGCGCTGCACTACCCATTGGTTCTGAAATCAGAATACAGCAAGATGCACAGTTCAATTTAAATTGGAAGCCGTAGTGCAATGAAGTGGCCTGCCAGACGAGAAAAGATGTAAAATTTCATCCAACCGCAGTGTAACGGATCAAATCAATTTTAGGCAGCATAACTTGCAATTATTACAATACAGCAGTAATTAAGATAACTGGAGATTTTCAAAAGAATTACACTGCATAATAATTCCAGTAGTAATGCATTGAATTATGAAACATATTAATACTTATTTTAATATTATAATTAAATTAATATTATAATTTTCTCAATAGAATTTCATTATTTCAATTTGCATTATACACCGAAAGGAATAAGAGAGAGAAACTAGCAATATGGTAAACATTTCTAGTATAAATAAATAGGATGAAGTGGTATAAAAGGATCTTATCGGTGCATATTTAATTGACAATGTTAATATCAAACCTAACATAAATAATGACGATCAAAACATATATGCTGTGTCAGAAATTTAAAGGGACTGGACAGCCACATAGATTTTCTTTAATTTTATTGTACTAATAGTACTAATTTTTGTATCACTTTTGGTATAAAAATTACGGTTACACGATTTTACGTTCATGAGATATGACGATTTGTAAAACAACAACAACATCATGAGGAGAGTTACCTCTTACCTGTGAAGTGAATTTTTAGATCTTAACATCTAATTGCTCCACAGCAACCAAATAGTTTTTTTTATTAAATAAAATAAATTATTTTACGACTTCTAAAAAAAGAATGATCAAATTCTGACTAATGGTTCACAAGTTATAAATAGGTTCTGAAAGATTATGCAAATGAGGTTCACAGGTAACTCAGTGAGTTATATGTGAACTTCAGGTGGACGAATCTCCAAAATGGCTGGAGCGATTTTGTTTATTCTTTTTTCAAAAATCATAAAAAAATTCAATAGAAAACACTATTAACAGAACTCAAAAAGTAGAAAATTGGCTGTCCAGTCCCTTTAATAAGCTTTCTACTTTACAGTCA
>JAQIWE010003698.1:0-11519 GCA_034698565.1 Campodea plusiochaeta | reverse complement strand
GTCAATATTTCAGCGAAGATCCTTCAAAAGTGAAGGATCTTCGCTGAAATATTGACAAAGATTTTGTTTCATTTATGGATTTACCAATCGTAACGACAGCCAAATTTGAAGACCATTAATAGTTACACGAATATAAATAATGCTAACTTCTTATCCAGTTTGGTATAATTTAGAATATTAAAAACTATCCTGATCCGTCCGTACGGTATTAAATTTTGACAATGGAAAAGTGTTCATTCTAAACATAATATACGGCGTATACACATGCGAGTAATTATAGTGCTAACACCGAGTAAACACTGCTGTACATACGGAGTTGCAACAGTTTTCCACAATTAAATGATTTGTGGAGGAAAAGTATATTAACCAGACTTTAATTTCAAACCCTAATGCCACAACTTCCAAGACTGATTGATTTGACTAACAATAGTAAACTATACATAACCCACGTGTGAACTATACTAGTGTTCTATCGTAATGTAAATGTATTGAAACATTGTCTGTATAACATCTTCAGATCCGGTGTAATGTTGTTTCTCACGCAACACTAATGTATTGTGAAGTTTAGACAATTTAACAAAAGTTACAACTTTGTGACCTAATTTAGTATCCCGCATCAAATAAAAGCAAAAAACAGTTTGAATGAAAAAGCGTGAATGAACTACCTTGTAAAAAGTTATTGTCACATAGGTAACTGTCTATACTGTTGTTCAACTTTTGTCAACATACTCAATGACTCCACCTTTTTATGACCATTTTGCTACATACATTTTTAATATATACAAAAATTTATTAGTAGTTTACAGAAACTGAAATTTGTATACATTTTTTCATTTGTACATTAAGTTGAGAAGTGAAAACATTTAGATTTTCTCGGTATTTTGATATTTGTGGATCAACAAGAGAAAAATAAAGTATGATTACTTATGAAAATTTAATATAATTTTCTCCTTCTCCTAAAGAAGGATAGAGAATTATTGAAACAAGGCAATATATATTACAATAGTAATGGTTCAATTCCAATCTTTTTATTCAACAGCTGTGCCGGTCATCTACCAATAGTACATTATGACAATAATAGCCTCACTGATAATTATTTCAGAGATATTATCTGGTACAGCGGTCGCTAAATTACTGCTATGTTCAGAACCTCTCTAAAAAAACAAACTAAAACATCATTTATAAAGATCAAGACATTCGTGATGACACTGTTTTTTCTTCCATTGATTTTTTCCCCTTTATATAACGATTTCAATATAGTCAACATTATTTAATTTATACTTACAAGTAGTTTCAAAATCATTACAGGAGCAGGTCATGTACTCTATATCAATATAACTACAAGAACTTCTATTTTTTGTTGAAATACGAAACCTTGCCCTATTTTGAAAATCCTAATTCCCTTATTTCATCAACAGTATAAGGGCTCGATATATTATTCAAAGGTGGCAACAAAAAGTGCTGCACGCGTTTCTATATTGATCAAAAGGCCAGCAAATTCAATATATCTGCTCTATTGTACGTTTAAAAGAGTTTGATAAGAGGAGAGTATAGAGTTAATTACACTACAAAACACTTCACTTTATGATCTAAAACTGCCAAGAAAGTGATGGATGATACTCATGTAGGGAGAAAACACACTGCTATTTCCACAAGGAGAAAAATTCAAATTTCATATAGTACAATAGCAACAATTATTAATATAGAACAAAATTATTAAAGTGAATGTAATTATACGCCACGAGTATATAGGTAAACATCATTGATTTAAAAGAGTGTCTTTTAAAACCATGCTGCTGTTTAGTTCTCATGTTGGCAGAGTTTGCTTCAAGATTTTCAGATACAATTCAATTTCCATGTTTATATTGAAATCGCAGTGACTGTAAGTCTGATGGGTATCAAAATTGGCAAAGAAAGAGAAAACTGTTTCATGTTGCATTTATAAGTTTTTCACTGATTTTTCTATTCTGATTTTTGTAGAATAATACACGTAATATTAATCTGTGTGATGTGCTAAACGTGAATAGATATAGAAAAACATGCCTATAATTATAATATGTGTTTTGAAACATTTTAACATCGTCAAGCAATCAAGTACTAAAAGTATTTCTTTTATTGATTAACGGCTTAACATGTTTGTATTTACATAGCTGACATTTCTTTTATTCACTTGAATCAATAAATTGTTATTAAATTCTTGCATAAAACACATTTGACCTTTCTTTCAAAATTTATCATAAAATGAAATAAGATATCTTGTTTAGAAGAAAATAAGTATAAAAAAATCAATATTCTCCTTTCATGAATGTATCCTATATTTAAAAGTAGAACGTCTATTATAAAGAGAATAGTACGTCACTGTATGTGTATACTAGAGCAGAATGAGTTGACAGACTGTCTATCCAGTAGGTAGCAGAATTAAATCGGATAATAAAAATAGAATAAATTTATTGAACAGAATCATATCGTACATACGCATATACAGCACCGCAAAATAAAATGAAATCATCTTAATCATATTACACAAATATATATATATTGTTGGAATTTTAATCGACATAATTATTTTATGTAATAATAACTTATACAAATAATGTACGACTGTTATTATTATTTTCAATTTTTATTTCAATATCCTGCATGGTATACGTCAGTTGTATAATTTTTCATTAGCTTTATAATTGATTTACTGAGAATTTATAACAAACTCTCAAATAATTGGCTGATTATTAGCAAAAGAGACAGTGAATTATTTTTTTATGTCTCTACTAAACTTCTTTGTCATCATTTCATGAATGTAATGATATTAATCTTACCTCCCAGAATATTTTTACGACTTGCAAAAAGCTATTAACGATAAGACAATGAGAAAATTACGTTCATTAAACCTGTGATTAGTATTAGTCAGTGATTTTACTGTATTAATGATATTTGCGAATACCACGAAGGCAATCGATTCTGGTAGAAAATAAATCCAGAGTAAATTATAACACGGCGAATTGATTTTTAACAATCAATTTATTATAATGTGAGCAAAAAGCAAACAGGAGAATCACATGATTGCAAAGTTAATCTGTTAATGACATAAAACGTTTTTGTACAATTATTATTAGCAATACGGCATTATACTTTTATTTTAATTGCCAGGGCGGAAGAAATATAAATTCCTGTATTAAATATGTATATTTTTATTTATTTGGTTCTACAGTATATTCTACAGTATATTAGTATATTCAAATAAATCATATCTTCTTAGGGAAATCGATAGAAAATATGAAAAACTTCATACTATATGCTATGAATGAACTTTATGGGTATGAAGGTAATGACCCTCTACACGGAAATATCAGATGGTTTATTTACCACCATGCTCAGATATGCATTTGCACCCTAAAAGGTTTCACCCCTGGTACTTATTTAAATTAGGCTGGGTGAATCCCAAAGTCTATTGGAGATTCTGCAACGCCTAAATACTCTCATTACTCCGGCATCAACCGTGATCGAACCTGGGACCATAGTCATCAACCACTGCAAGTGTGTAAATAATAATTTAGAATAATAAATTAAATATTCGTCACATGATAATGAACTCAATCAACACATTACGATTGCTTTTCTAAGATATCACTTTCAAATTTGTGTTTATGCTGTATTATAAGTTGTCAAAATAAGGGTTTATCGACATTCAATCAATTTCAAATTACTTAGTTATATTATAAAAATAAGTAAATAATCATTAATTTCTAAACAGGCGAAGGCAGCTCTATATATTTGTGGGTATATCAATGATTATAATGGCTTTGTAAAGGGACTCTACTCGAATCAACACTTTGAAATAAAAGTAAATCCCACCCATTTCCGATTCAACTCACGATTATATATCGTTTAACAAAATAATACATAATCGACATAGCAAAAGGTCGTCATGCTACATTTCAATTAAATATTACATTTCCTCAATACATCTGAAATGTTATTATTAAAAATGTATTTTACTTATCTCCAACTTCAATACTGTAATATTTAAGACAATTAATTCAAATACAAAATAATTATTGAAGATTTTCCAACATTATCTTATTTACTGTATAGTCAATTTTTTACTGTGTATTATTATTATTTCAAAGTTAAAGTTTAGTGGAAAATTTGAAGTTAATAAATTATTAATCAGTATTACATTGACATATTTAAATTTTACAATAAAATAATATTAATATTACACGTGACGTTTTATATATTAAATAAAATATTTGGTTCGTATATGATAGGGATAGCTCTACTTCAGACTGAATATGAATATAGTGATGAGTGAATGCAAAAATCTCAACAAATTTTTTAATTTCATTTTCATAAAAATGAAAAAGTAAACTTTTATAATGTGTCATGATTTACTTGAGCGTTGAAGCTACTCCATGAAAGTAAATTGGCTACACGGAGTATAATACCGAAAAAGTTTTTCAGTAGTCTATTGATTTGTTTTTAACATGAACGTTGCCATATATTAAATTCTGTTCTACTGACCGATCCATTGAAATAACGTATTGATTATAGTTTCGCAGAAGGAAGTTGACGTAAGCATCTATTTATTATAATGCAATAATGGCATAACACCAACTATAACATTATTTCTTTGGTTTTGATAATAATATTTACCTTCATTAATTTACCACGTTATCCTCAGGAACTTCAGAGAAGTTTCCCGAATAAAATGTGGAAAAATTAGAGATGGGAAGGTGCACTGAAATTTGAATTCCTTGCTATATACTGTATAATAGAAACGAAACAAATTTTTATGGGCTATATTGTAATATCACATGTTCGTTAGAGAGTGTGAATTTCAGGGCAAAGGATCTAAGAATTCAGTTAAGATAATTATATTGTTACAATAAAAAATTTAAAAAATGTGATACAGTGACTTGTCTCATTAAAAAAGGAGAAAATTTTGTTTTATCTGTATTACCATTTTATTACAAGCTCCTTCAAAAAAGCATTTTCTGGACTAGTCTATCTACTACAAAGAAAATGTAATAATCAATACATTGTGTCACACTGTCCCTATTCTAGTTTCAGAAGGAACACGAGAAAAGTTCGATAAGTAGTGCAATATTTTATAGTGAAATACTGTTAAAACGAAACGAGTCGCAAATTATTAAAGTATAAATGACTGATTTTCGAAGCATGATAATTTAAAAAAATAAAATCACTGTTTTCTGTTTAAAAATAATTTGATAAGCTACAATTTTATTAAATGGTTCCTTTGTAGCCATATATCATTGGAAATTGATCAGGAACTCTAGAATAAAAAAAAAAAAATCCTTTTTGAAAAATTTCAACAGAGAATATTATTTTAATATGGGAGACTCTCTTAAATTACTTATAAAAATATTATGTAATAATTAAACTTACATGTTTGACTCTGTGCTCGACGTATTGCATTTGTTGCAGAAAAACCAACGAATAATTGGTTCAGAAGAACAATTTTTAAATGTACAACACAAAAAGTGCGTAGCCTGTACTATAACAACTATCCTACTAATATTACTTTACTTGGACTTGGTAATATAAACCAATATATAATAGTATATAAAGGAACACACGCAAATCTATATTTTTTTCTATTGGTTTCCGTTGGTTACCTTATGTATATCAAAGAAGCATATTGTTCCGCGCATTCGGACTAACACTTATCCCTCCTTTTTTACTGTCTATAGCATATATCAATTTTTTACGATGCATTACTTGCTATGTGACGTAATGTTTCTGTCGATACAAAAGCAATTTATTTTATTCTCATTTCCATGCTTGTCACAATAAAGATAAATTTGAAGCACTACTACTTACCATTTTTGAATTTGATGAACAACTTTTTGCACACGAATTAGAATAAATAAAAAAATTAAAAATGGATTTAACTATGTACAGAAACTAATCTAAAACTGCGATGGTCTATATAAAAGCACGTGTCTTTTTGTCACAACCACACGAAATGAAAAATGATTTTTCTGAATGAATGAATGAAGTATGGTGTCGTGATTGCAACTGAGCGATTTGATGATCCTCGTGTGCATTTATAGAGAGATTTTTTGAGTCAGCCAATGAAAAAAAGATTTGATCCCGTTGCTTCATCGGTGCATAGAGCATGTCCAAACCCCAAAAGGCGAGAGTGGGGTAGGGATGGAGGGGGGATGGGTTATTCAAAAAACTCTGAAAAACACCAATTCATATAAGATGAAAGTGTGGGGATACAAATTACTCAAAAGCACGATATTACACCATGTTGTCGATAATAAAAATTAGATAGTGTTCAATTTAAAAAAAAAAATGAAGTGATATGAATCAAAATATTAAAGTGGAAAAAGTATTTTAAAGTTGGAGTTAAACTTGGAGTTTCTAGAAGTCAATGTTCATTATCACCATTCGTATATGTAAAAATAAAAAAATCCTAGATATTGACTTTATAGTAGCAGCAATATATTAATTACAGGAACAAAATTTTAATTTTATTCACCGGCTTCGAGATATTTGTAGAATGATCTTTTGTGAAGATGCACACCTTCAGATGAAGAAGACATTTTTTCCTTCAGATATCAAGGTACAGCTTGAAGTTTTTGTCAAGCAAATAATAAGTTAACATTTGCATATGAATATCAAGTGATAGACTTCACATAATTACCAATTTCAAAGTTTGAAATCAAGAAAAAAAGAAAAAGGAATAACCTATTTTCGATGCAGGTTTTCTTGAGACTTTTTTTAAACATTGAAAACAAGGGCAAAAGTAATACGGAATCAACACCGATGAAATTTTATACTTTATTAAACTGAACCAATACCACAACATCAGTATCACACTACAAAATATATATAAACTTTAGAAACATAGAAATGATCTATCACGAACGAATCAACTTGTGATAGGTACGACTATAATGCCAATCACAATATAACCACAAATTAATCAATTTTATTATTCTATGACTTTTCTTCGTATGCCCATTTTATTTGAAGAATAAGAAAAGTTCCTTTATTCTTTGTACAGTAAATATGGTATAATTAATCATTTTATATATTATTTTTTTCATTTACAGCAATACCAGCATATACAATGATATCTCTTTTACTATTAGAACAGTATACGCTCCCTTTAGAATAACTGAGTTTGTTAAGTTATATAATAATTACACATAAGTTGTCAGTGTCTCAGTGATACAATTAGTATATTATGACTGTGCTTTGATGATTAAATAGGATGGGAATTGACTCGTTTGGTCATTTAGTGATGTAATAATCACATACCGACTAATGACCAAGCTGAAAATGGCAAGTGAGATTAGGCTGAAATGAGACAAGATGGCAATATATTGATCAAAACATCAAAATTAATATTCTACTCTAAATATATTCATATATAATACTCTTCAGACTCCACTCAAAGTTATATACCACAACAGAAAGTAATATTATTATGGTATGTGTAAGGTATATTTACTATCAGAGAAATGAACTAACACTATAGAAATAATTATGAACTGTTCAATTTTACAATAATTTGTATGAAACTTTCCTTACAAATAAATTTAAAATAAATTATTGTAAGTACTGTACATAAATTGGATGTTATTTCATTTATTGGTTATTGTTTTCTATATTTCTAATAATAAAGGTTTTTGTATTTAAGAAAATAAATAATAAAAAAATTGTGAAATCTCTTTATCTCTTACCAAAACAATAATTAAATTTTCATGACGTTTTCAAAACCCTGCAATTCCTAACTATATATATCCACAGGGTATATTCCATTGAATGAACTGATAGTCAATCAATATATCATTTCAATTTTTCCCTTTCTACTGAATGGATTGAATATAAAAGCACGAACAATTTATCAAACTAATTGGGTCAGAAGAACATCTACTTGATTTTCATAAATTATGAACTGCCAAATGCGTTATTCGACGTATTTTTCGTCATGAATGAAATAAAGCAATATACGGGTCATCCTCTCCTTCACAGGAGGTTAGTTATTTTATAAGAAAGTAACTGCAATTCATTTATATTTCAAAAAGTTTTTGTCCGAGTTTAATGAATTTCACATAATTATGTTATAGTACATCTTGTTACCGTCTCAAAAATAAATTTCAGTTGAATTGATACATTTTTGTCAGTTTGCGGAACTTCTCGTGCACCGTATTTGAGATCATTTACAGTAGGTTATTTACTTATTAACAATTGACATGATACTTTAACAAACTTACATAGAAAGTAATTTCTAAATGATAAAGGTCTCATTTTCCGTTTACAAAAATGTTGCTATAATAACATAGTTACTGTAAAGCATTTCAAAACGGATGTATGCGAAGTCCCGGCAAACAGGTAACAATGTAAGCTGAAATTTCTTTTTTATATCTATCGTCAACTACATTTACTACTATATACGTGAATCTCATTTTAGTCATTTACATCGGACAAATACTTTTTGAAATTTGAAGAAATTGCAGTTACTGTTTCGGTACGCCCCTCGTATATACTCACTCACATAGCGAGATAATATATAAACTGAATATTTATTATAACATAATATGATTGATTTTAAAGAGAAAATTAAAATTTTGCAACTCTTATTAGTGAGAATTGCAGATGGAATTAAGGATACAATTTTTTGGAAAATTTGAATTCCAAAATGTAAAATAATAATCATTGAAATTTGGTGTAACAACACACTTTGGCCAATGGTTGTCTATTAAAAATATTCAGTAATATATATTTCTATCATATACAGTATTTATAGATATAAGCCTACTTATATTTTGTGACAATGAGGAATCAAATGATTTGTTTCGTTGAAATCATACAGTAAGAATAATTTAAATATAATACTTGCGAAGTTGCTATAAACTTTAAAGACGAAAATGTCGTTTTTGAATCAATATATGATTTTCCTACAAGATCCATGGTTTGACTTTCCAAAGTAAGTAAGTAATAACAACAATAAACGGAATACACTTATTACGAAAGTAACGATGTCAGCAGAATAACCTCATTTTTAGGAAATTTAAAACTTTGAAAAGAACCTTAAAATCTCATTTTATTGTTGAGGGCACTAGCAATGAGCCGAAACTGGGAAAATATATACTTTGTCCTAAATACATCTGAAACTTTTTAAAAAGTTATGAAATAGTTGTTTTGAAAGAGTGCAATCAGAAGTGATTGACATGTATTCAAGTTTACAAAGTACCCTTTTCCTTGGAGCGGAAACACTCATATGACCTCATTTCATTTAAGATTTAAAGAAGCCAGTTACAAAAGATATAATAATAAGTAAATTTAGAAATCGCAAATATTCATGTTATCAGTAAGTCATAAACATAGTCTGTTAACGATTCGGCTAGTCGACTCGCTGATCACTCGCTGAGAATATGAATATACTTCATCACTCGCTGAGAATATGAATATACCAAATGGTAAGTCGATAGCAGAAACTTAGGGAAATACTATACTCAACTATTGCTTTATTGGTTATTGTGAAGACAAAATATTAATCACCAATTCAATCACATACAGTACAGTATCAAAACTCTTGCTTTATTCTTTAAAAAAAAAAAAAAGGCTTCCAACAAATATGATAAATGAAACATTGATGATCCCAAATTATTAGCAGAGCGAATTTTAGTGTATTTTCGCAGTTATATTATATTATACCATACAGGCACGAACGTAATTAAGCTATTATATTTAATAGTAGAAAAGGCAAAGGGGGAGAATACCCGCAATGTTAACGTTATTGTTTAGAATCCCTATAGCGGTCACAATAAAAGATACAAAATAAAGTTTTATTATTGTACATATTTACGTATACTATAGATATATCCCAAATTACCATGATTGGCATCAGGAGAAATAATTATCTTTTGGAAAAAAAGAAAATTCGATAATTTGTAATGTAATCTTATTAGGCCTACCTGTTTTAACGACAGAAAATTGGCCACTTTTAAAGATTTTTTAAATCCTTTATTTATAACTTTTTTTTCTGTTTTCAACATTATAGAGACCCCAGAAACCCCTATATAATTATATCCAAACCTGGCTGAATCCGCAACCCAATAACTAATTAGTACGCAACAACGCGTATTCAAAGTAATCATTCCGAAAGCATTCTGGACATAAATATAAACGAAATACATACCACTTTTAAAATTATGGAATATATTTATTCATTACTGATGTGAATGTTTTACAGCAGTAAAAACTGTGAAAATGAGATGAGCGTATACTGCGCACTACTCATCACTAGTATATAGTGGGTATAATACTGCTACGCTTCCAAAAATTGTTTGAAACGATAAGCTTAGATCTATTACTAACTAAATATGTTATTAAATGCACATTATGCATTAAAAAACTTTAGGTACACATGAACGACAGTTTTAGCAAAAGCCTATATTGGAACATTTATATAAATTAATTATAACTGCTGTTGAATCAATTTTAAGACTTTAAATATATGTCAATTTTTTCCCCAAGAGCCTATCATGGTCGCTAATTATAACATGACAGAGTATGTAAATGAACATATTTCAGGAATATATAAAAATAGAAGCTGAAAAAAAAAAAACATGTTGATTTTTTTTTCTGCATAAACCGCTGTGGCAAATGAGGAGTGCCCCTGTACTGTATATTACTATATAATTATAATCTGTAAATCACAGTATCAGACTCCCTATCTAGAAAAATGTAAATGCCCATTGGAATGATACACTATAAACTTTTCAATGTCTGTTTTAATCTTTTATAGAATGATACCGAAACTTGTTACAACTGTAAAAAAAAAATTCATTGGATTAAAGGCATATATTCATATAGTATGAATCTTCATTTTATTACACTGTACTCCTTTAGATTATTTTTTGTAATATAAAGTAGTCCAATAGTAAATTACTTCTCTAATAGAATTGAGCGTTAAATACATCCCCATCCTGTTATACATGCAACATTTCTGTCTTCTCTGTTTAACCAAGTTGCAGGTAAATTAGGATACCTGAAAGATTTTTCGTTCTGATACTGATTAATAAATCTTGTGTATAATTATAACCTGTGGAGTTCGCCTCAACTTATTTTATTGCACTTTACTGTTTTATGCTCAATAATTTGAAAGGCTTGATTATACATCCATCAACTGTGATTAATTTTAAAACCAATTATAACAGTTAGAACATAAAAAATTGTTTTTTTAGAATGTATTGCACTTCAGATTGAAATTTTAAATATTGATACTAACTGTATTATGATCTATTGTTTCTGTCAGACATATATTGACCGTTTCACATAAATTAAACTCCACTTTTGATTTCGGAGGACTCATTATTCTGCCAATGTTTGACATAACTTAATATTGAGAAATGGTATTGGTATTTGAGTTGACATGTAAATTTAGTTTTGTATTGTGATTTTTTTTTAAAAAGTAGTTACAAAATAACGCATCTTTTAAGATCAAAGAGTGGAGTATAATTCATGTGAAACGGACT
>JAQIWE010003697.1:0-11521 GCA_034698565.1 Campodea plusiochaeta | reverse complement strand
TGTTTCATTTATGGATTTACTAATCGTAACACAACCAAATTTGAATATTATTGAATCCATGTCTCTCAGATGTAACACAAAATAACTAGTATTAAATATTTACAGCTAAGGGTAACATAGTAACTAGTGTTTCATGTAGAATTTTTCGGGGGCAGGGCGCATTCAGGTTAAAGTGGGCACATTTTTACGTCATAACAAATTGCCAGGGCACGCAAAATGATCATATAACTTTAATTTTGAGATTTTTTAACATTTCTTCCTCAATTTTAGACCAATCTACACAAACGATCTTATCGAGACCTTTAAAACGATGTAGGCTATATTTTGTTGGTATTTTTGCAAATAAACGGCTTTGAAACCTGGGTGTGATTATTATAGCACAAGGGCACCCTAAAAGTAGGGCAGGGCGCCCAGGAGGTAGGACAGGGCGCCTTAGAGGTAGGGCAGGGTGCTGCGCCCTTCTAAAACGCTCTAGATGAGACACTAGTCAACCTGCAGTTTTAAATTGGGAATTATTAAATTACCAACAACTTATTTTGATTGGTGCATTAAGTTGTAATATATTTCAGGTACACATAACATAAGAATATTATTCACAATCTTCACATTCTTTATATTTCACATTCAACACTTTCACATATCCTCCTTCGCAATAATCACTTTTATCTTTCTGTGATTCATCCATGTCCAAGACATTCCATTCACATGGCAACACGTAGAATAAGTTTGGATCATGTAAATGAAGTAACGTCATGAAATCTGATAGGGTTAGTTTTCCTTCATCATTTGCGAATGAGTATTTTTGTATTGATTTAATTAGGTTTTTGTCAGTTAGAAATGCACGGAATGAATCTGAGTTTCGAAGTTTTTCAAAGTTCATTAGTAATAAATCACCGTTATATCCTGGAAAGCCGTCTTCCGATAATGGTTCGCCGAGTTTTGATTTGGGGTGTGTGTCTCTGTATATTGTGAATGCCTGCCAGTATCGAAATGATTGTTCGTATGTTAATCCAATGCTGTTCGAATGCACAAAACTTTCAAAATACTTCTGCAGATTTGTAATATCGGTAAAAAACTTTAAACCGCCGTGAATATAAATAGCTCGTTGCAAATTATAAAAATGAAAGGGAAACAAAACAGGGACAGCTTCTGAAATAATGATATCGCAAAGTTCAGAACTGGTTTTCAAAGTATCACAAACATCTCTTAAACGCTGCATGAGGTAAGTAGCTTCGGTGGCAGTGTAGGTAACTTTGTTCTCTGTCGATCTGTTAATAGCACTGTTCATTATCTGTTCGATTATCTGCATACTATCCATGTCTGTTATAAGGTAGAAATCAATATCGGAAGTTGCCTGGTCAATCACACGTTCAATGTGGTCTTGGTACCTAAACAAAATAATATAATATGAAATAAATAGGATATTCAAAAACTAAGTAGGCCTAGGCCTAATCTACAATCAAAATATTTAGATTTTCAGAAAAATTGGATCATTGACTTTTTGTTTATTTATATTTTGCAATAATAAGTTTTAAAAATGTTTGTACAATAATATAGCAAGCAAAATGTCTATCCAACGGTTTATTATGTTTTTAGTGATGAAACTGGTCTTATCCATGTTTATCAACTCAAAAAAGCTGAATTATGACTTCAAAATATTTTGAGGAAATACAATAAAAAATCATCAGATTATTATGCTCTAAAAATATAGACTTATAACTATTTGCAAGGAAGAGATTCTTCCCATAATTTGTTCTCTAAAAATGTTCTCGTTATATACTGTTTCCAAAATCTTACGAACCCAAATCGATTAACCCATCAAGAATGTTTCTGACATTTCAACAATTGATAATCCTTTATTGATTATTTGTTTTCTTTGACCAGCCTGAGAATTGTACAGAAAATTCACAATTTGAACCACCGAAACAAGTGGTCAATGATGAGTTTGGCCATGAAAATAGTTTGAAGACATAACCAGTTTGAGTCCGTAAGATTTTGAAAGGACTATAGCGTATGATTGATCCAAAATCTATAAAAAATGAAAATTTAAGCACACATTCACTTAATTAATAGCGTAATTATTTTCTCTATTTTTTCATTAAGGGATTTGTTTTTCATAACTTGTACTGTCCTAATTAGTTTTTCTCTTTTTATCTCTTAATCCTGTAATAAGGATAAGGTGTAACATAATTCTTTAAAACTTACATCATAGCAGTTGTGGGCTGTGCAGATAAATACATAAGTCCCATTATGATTGAGATCTTTTCATTTTCAACTTCTTCTATTGCTTCTTGGTTGGATTCAGAAATTTGGATCATTCGACTGTGACGGAACTAAAAATAATGAAAGATAAAAAATAAAAATAAATTTTGGGAGGGGGATGACAAACTTATGCTTTGAACGTACTTGCAAACTAATTATTATTTTAATGTCTTTTATAAATTAGTTAAAATTTTTGATTTAGTAATTTTTTTCACATTGATGCTAAAATTAAAATTGCAAGTTAATTGTTTAAAAAAATGACAAAATTATATAGGCCTAAATTAAAAAAGTTTTTTTTAAGAGTAGTCGTAGGTCTTTATTATTATAAGATCTTCACTTAAAATTCTAACTTCACTTAAAATTTTAAAAAAATGTAGTGTAAATTAATCATCACATAAGGAGTTTATAATTTAATCTTTATGATTTTATTTGTTTAATCATTTTTATGTATTTAAAGTTACCGTATGGTTGAACTGGCATTAATTATAAAATTTACTTGAATTAATAGCTTGACCCATCACAATTATACCCACACATTTTAAATTTAGCCAATACCTTTATAATGCAAGTCTTCCATTAAAAAAGCAAATAATTTATAATTTATTTTTGGCAAATTCAATATCTTAACTACAATAAAATATAAAAAAATATACTTTATAAATTTCAAAATTTTTATATCTTTCACAGAAAAAGAAAAACTCTATTAAATTTAAATTAACTAATAAAAATAATGAAATTATCACAAAATCCATACAAAAAGCCAACTTACCTTTGGCCCTCTCCCACTACTTGCACTTTCATTTTGATGATAACTAAAATATGTAAAAACCAACTGCAAAACAATAAGACCCCCGAGCATAACCCCAAGCATGGGTACAGCATGAAGGCGGGCCATTATTAAATTACAACAATATAATTTACATCATTCAACCCAACAATCTAAAAGTCTTTTTAAAAGTGACTCTTTTTTTGTCACACTTAATGATTTTTCTCACACAGAGGGTGAAGGAATATGTTGTTGCCCCCTTGTTTTGTCATGCTTCACAGGCTGCTGTTCTTTCTTTTTGTTTGTCTGTTTGTGGGGGGGGGGGGAGGGGGAGGAAGTTGTTTTTCTTAGTAATTAATACAATAAGTGGATGTTATTTGATAGAGTTGGAACATTGTTTGTTTGTTGTTTGAGAGTGTTGATTTATGTTTTTAAAATTTTCTTCCATTTGATTTTTTTGGAGGGAAATTAATTTTTTTGAATTTTTTCATGTAAATTATCTTTAAAATATTGTTGACTCTTTTAAAACAACATAACAAGGAAAGTTTCTTTATCAAAAATAAGAAAATTGAACTTTAAAAATAGTGTCAATAATAAGTTAATATGCTGTATTTTAAATCATAAGAACCCTAACTGTTTAAACCATCAAGGGTGTTTCTGACAAGTGCCAACTGATAATCCCTTGTTAGTCTGTTTAAATTCTTCGACTTTCTTGCGATTTGTATAGAAAATAGAGAATTTGAACCACCCAAACAAGTGGAAAACAATGGGTTTACTGCCAAAACAACTTTGAAGAGTTAATCGATTTAGGTCCTTAAGATTTAAAAAATTGTATAGACAAAACCTATTGGCTAAAATAATGTTAGAGCTGGTGAAAGAAAACATTGTTTCAGATCTGTGGGTAACTATTTCCGTTGTTTTTTTAGTACAATCCATTCAATGAAAACTTCAATCATTTTTTTATTATTATTTAAGATTATTGTCTTTTTGTTTATAAATAATAAATTTAGTGGTCGCTGAACTAATGCCTTTAGTAAATTTCCAAATAAAATCTAGTACTTTCCCAATACATCCAAGCCTTCGAAATGCATTCCAACTCTTCTTCACGAAATCTCCGCTGCTGCATTGAACGAGCACAGCATGAATTCAATTTAATATACGAAGGGCAATTTTATTTAGATAATGGGTAGCATTCAATTTGGCCAAGCATGTACTCGTTCTTAATAATAACACATAAATCTAATAAAGGTTAAATCACTCAAGAGAGAAATTGCAAATCAACGCTACATGAATTTCAGATTATGCCAGCATTGAAAATAATACAATGAAATTTCATTTTAATTAATTTTTTTGTAAAGAGGTTATGGCATAAGGTGTTAAATTGCATGGCAGAACATTAAATTATTGTTCAATAAGCATGTTGGAGAAGAAAAATGACTAAAATTAACATAATTTATGCTTAATTTAAACGTGATGGAATCAAACTTGTGATATAGTGTTTCCAAAATCTTACGGACCCAAATCGATTAACCCATCAAGGGTGTTTCTGGTATTCCAACAATTGATAATCCTAAGTTGACTTATTTGTTTTCTTTGACCAACCTGCGAATTGTATAGAAAATACACAATTTGAACCACCCAAACAAGTGGTCAACAATGGGTTTATCCGTCAAAATTGTTTGAAGACATAACCAGTTTGGGTCCGTAAGATTTTGGGAGGACTATATTATATTTCAGATTTTGAATTTACGTCCATTATTATTATTAGTTACTCAGAATTAGAAACTCCGATGAGAATAATTTTTTTATTAAAAATATATAAATATATATTATAAACAATCTGATTACGCTCACAGGTTTTGACTTTGGGGAATGTCATACCAAAGTATTTTTAAACATTAAAGGTAGGTTATAGATAATACAGCTCTGACATTGAGTTTGACTCTATAATACTGTTTTACAATACAAAAACTATACGCTAATCTGTACTCTGTAACCGATTTTAGCTAAAACCATTCGGATAAATATCAGTAATACTTTTAATATAATTTGGACTCTATGAATTTTCACCTCCACGTAAGGGCAAATATTATATTGAGCGCAAAAAAATGTGATTCACGAAATAATATTACAAATACAGATAACAGCTATCATTTATGTGAAAACCAAACGCAATGATAAGATAGGTCCAATCAGTACAGCAGAAATAATAATCATATTGAACTGAGAACTACGCAGTTCAATAATAAGACTTCCTAGCAATTCGATTAGAAACATAATAGCATAGACTTACAGCATAGACTTACATAAGCTTTTGATAACTTTCGTTGCAATTTAAAACTTTGATAATAATTAACTACGCAGTATTATAATAATACAAGCTCTGAAATTTTATATTCTTAAGTTTGTTTTTTTACTCGTGAAGGTCATTCGTTGTTGCTAGGCAATTAAATTGTACCCCTAAGACTTCTTGCAATTTGATTCGAATGCAGTTAGCTAATCTGCCTGTCATTCACTATAAAGACGGGTCAGGATGATTTTATTCACGAATACACTGCAGGGCTCGAGAAGGGTTGTCATATATGTACAACGAGCTCAAAGTTTGTTTCGATTTTTTAGTCAACGTAAAATCTTCATTCCATATCACATTTTTAATTTTCAGTTGATATGTAGTAACCAAAAATTTTAGAATTCATTTTCTGTTTCACTGATGTTATTTTATCTAGAAATTTCGATTGCTAAAGTTTTTAATTTTATAATGTGTAAATTCAATCAATTTGAAAATTTCCTTATTTTATATTTCTATATAGTAAGCGATTTTCATTTTTTTTTTTGTCTTTTTTTAGTATGGTTATACTGGGAATATATCAATATAGGCAGATGTGCCTAGATTTGTATAATTAATTAATAATAATACAGTGCTGTAGAAATAAATGAAGACATGCTAAAAAAATCTAACTGGCTACCTATATTCCTAGTATAACCATAAAAAAACCTTATCATATAGAAATACAAAACAAGAAAATTTGCAAATTGATTGAATTTGCACATATTATAAAATTAGTAACTTTAGCAATCAAAATTTCTGGATAAAATCAACTTCAGTTATAATTGAAATCTATATTATATCTGTATGCTCCATCTCCAAATTCAATTTACACCAATGAATTTTTAATTAGAATAATAATAACATATTGCATATTTAATGTAATATTGAGTTTATAATTATATTTGTTGATGCTGAAAACAACGCTATTATTTGCTATATTTTAATTTACTGTATGAGAGTACAGCAATAGATTAACATAATGAAATTTACCACTATTTATTTTTTGTATTCAGCATAGGAAAACAACATGTTGGTCTGTGGTTCCAATAATCCCCAAAATTATAAATACAGTTCATAATTACACTTAACAATAAGGTATCACTTTTATAACAAATCATCAGTCTTTAGTGGTCTTATTTTAAATTCATTTGATTGGTTGATAAAATTGTGTGTTATATAGACTTAAACTCATTGCTTCGTGTAAAACAAAGCCAAGCATTGTATAAAAATATCAAGAGTTTCTTAAAGGTTCAATATTTTTCAGCGGGAAGTCCCAATTTCCAACACAGATTAAAGGTCACTTGAGAATCGAGTACAATAGAGAACAAAGAAAGTGAAACGGGCCATGCTGAAAAATATTACAGGTTTAATAGTCTCGAGTTACTTTCCAAAGTTGGAATACAAACATTTCACAAAGCAGCTGTGATAAGACTGCTGACTAAGAAATTCGCATATAGATATAGAACACTACAAAACACTGAACATGGTTGCTTTTATAATTAATATTAGATCATAGTAAAATGTATTACATATTATAAATATTCATTTAAAAATCAAAAATATTTTGGCATATGTAACCATTTTCACATCAACCCTAGTGATATTAATAACGAAAAAATACTAAATCACGTTTCACTAACAATATTATCAAAATTGTTTAAGTCAGTAAGCTTTCACATGTAATTTAAATATTTCAAATTAAACATATATATCGGTGTGGAAGAGATGACCGTAACATCCAATAAATTGATAAATCAACCAATAAAAAAATAAAAAAAGTGATATATATATAAATATATATTTTTATTATTATTCTCAGAAAAAGCATGCATTATCATCAGCCATTGGCTTCAGTTCATCATGCATTATTCCTCATCATTGTATTTTATTTATTTTCCGCAAAAATATAGTATATATTGTTGCTGGTAGAGCAAAGCTACAATGCTTATCGGCTTAAGTAACAAAATAACTAATAACCAATTTCTCTCTTTTTTCTTTCCAGTTAAATTAACCATGCCTAACCTCATCTACCCTATCCTAATTCTCACGACGTGCATTCACCTAATCTCATCTGACTCCAGTGTTTCCATAAGGTCTAAATACGGCCAATCCATAACATCAACTACATTACGGTGGACATCCGGCGAATCCGGCAGTAGGCCGGAAAAAGCTGTTGAAGGAGGGCAAGAGAATGGTGTGACTTATTATGTGTGTAGGGCGTCATATTCTGGGTTGACTTTACCCGGGAGGTTGAATGAATCTTGGTGTCAAGCTGCGTTTGGAGCTAAGGTAAGGGTCCGGGGTTTTAGGGGTATCGGAATGGCATTTTTAAATAGAAATTAGGATAGTTCTTATTTTATGTTTCGCAATTAGTCGATTAGGCTTACAAGAAAGCTATTCAAAATAATACGCCCAACTCTGCACTGATGGAATATTTATTGTTGGACTACCGGTTTCGAATCAGCACGATTCATCATCGGGTTACTCAATATTATTATATGGATTGAAAATTTACAATTCAATGAGCTTCATCACCATGTAGTAGTTTGTACATGGTGATGAAGCTCATAGAAGTGTGTATTTTTAATCCATCTGATAATATTGAGTGACCCGATGATGAATCGTGCAGATTCGAAACCGGCCGGCCAACAATAAAGATTCCATCAGTACTGCAGAGTTGGGCGTATTATTTGAATATTATATTTACCTCTGCTTCCATTTTACAAGATATTACAAGAAAGCATCAAAATTTACCAATGGCGTACGTATGTTTTAGGGAAATGAGCAGGATTTTTTTAACGTATGAAATGTCGTTGATTGCATTTTTAATAGTATTATCATTTCTTAAAATAAATTTGAGTTATTAGCAGGTTTAGCTATTATCGATATGCTGAGAAAAATCTCCACCACGAATAGTGAAATAAAAGCTGAGGAACCCATCATAAGGGCACAAAATACTGACAGTCTTTGATGAAACAGCCTACTTACAATAAAAGCCCACCTTTAATTACACCGAGAAAAGTACCAATATATCTAGAAAAATATCCTTTTGTATCTGTAACGTCAGATAAATTTTCAATGGTTCACTACAATATTAATTTTTAAATAGCAAACAAAGAACGAGAAAATTGAATGATAAGATACTGGTGAGAATTTTAACTAATTCGCTTACAAATTATATTGCATTTTTAATCGCCGCTGCTTTTAATTTGCAATAATTAATTACCTTTTACTTCTGTTTAGCGAGACAACTTTATCGCACGTATAATATTTTAACACCAACATCACAATTTCGTGACAAGCTTACATTAAATCGTATAAGGTCTAATTGAGTTATCTTTTGTAAATTGTGCAATGCATAATAACACAATCTTTCTGGAAGTGCACAAATTTTAAATGCAAAATTTGCTTGAATGAAATGAATATCTTCCATTTCAATTTAGCTATAATTAAAATAAATAAGCAAATTAATTTTTTTTTTCACAAAAACAGTAAAAGATAATAAAGTAACAATCCCAAGATGTAATATTTTGATAAAACGTTAATTATTTTATACTAGCATATAATTATATTTTTGTTAATACCAGGACATTATTTTTTCTGATGGTAAATTTCCTATTTATGAAACCAAATCAACTACAACATGCAACTAGGCAAGTCATTGCACAGCTATCCCATGCTAAACACATAAAATTCATTTTGAAACATTTCAGAGATGAGATATTACTCAATACTCATCAATTATTATATGGCATACCTAAATTCCTGGTCTTCGCTATACAGCTTTTAAGGTCAACATGGATCAATATGCATCATAAGCAGAGTTAATTTTAATTTATAATATTATAAAATTTCGAGATTTTCATAATCACAGTCTTTCTCTGAAATTTAAATTTCCCCGGTGGAATATATAGTAACTAATCAAACATCCCGTTCACCACAGTAAAATTACAACGTTTATCTCGTAATGAATATTAAATAAATCATTATATAAAAATATTTTGTTACCAGGAGGAAACATGGATAATATTGTTGCAATAATTTTACTATAATAAAGATTGACTAAAAACAGTTTATTGGAAGACACACTTGCAAATAATATAACACTTATAAAATTAATTAGTATTAAAAAATTTTGACCTTGTATTATTAAAATATTCAATTTACGAAGATACCAGATTATTGGTGTATCATTCAAGAGGTTTGGAAGCATAATTATAATGCATTATTTTGTGTAAATGCAAAATTGTAAATCTGATTATATTTTCAATCCAACACAAAAAATACAGAAAGTTCACACATTACAGTATCGCACCTCAACTTCGTAAATACAATCTTTTCTACAACCCCCATTGAAATAAATAAACCGGAAAGGTCGTCATCTCTTTAATAAAGTCATCTCGCACTCATTTATTTCACTTTTAAGCTTCTCCGTGTGCCAAATACAAAGACCACTCTGTGCACTATACTGACATAGTCGCCCACTCATTAAATGACAAGGGTGCAGTTGCACCAATAGAAATTTTTGAGAGTTTTTGATATAATTCTGATTGTAGTAACATTATATACTATTTTCAATTCTTTCAATATCATTTCTTGATTGACTATAATTGTGTAAGTAAGATAAGCCTCTTTTATAACATCCATAGTTTTAATCACACTTAAAGGCGTATTTTCATCTTTTCCAACACAGCTTATCGGTCTCTAGGGAAAGCGAATATAATAGAGGACAAAGAAAATAAAACGGGATTTGTGTGTTGGAAAAGATGGCTTCCCGCTGGAAAAAAATTACCTATTTATTTATTATCATTTCGAATGAAAAATAAATTTATTTCAGAGGTCCTCATAATTTATTATGTCTCTCGGGAGGGGGGAACTATATATGTAGCTAAATTAATAAAAATAGCAATTAATTCTGAAACATTAAATCTGACATTTTCGTTTTACAATAAGTATGTATATAATAACACTAAAAAGCTTCTCTAGTTTTATCATAATATTCCCAAACAAATTTCGATAAAAAAAATAATAATTCCAATTTCATGAAGAAGTCCGCTTGCCACGGTTTTAAAATTAATGAGAGTTAATCCTACATCCGTACTACAAGTAAATTCATCCATTAATTAAAATAATAAAGAAATAGGTCTTAAGAAGCAGATTTAAGACGTGTACTATTTTATCTCTGTTTACAACCACAAAAATATTCAAAAATAATAATAGTTTTCGGCACACCTTCAATACGTTTGCAACTCTGCGCCACTGACAACTACTCTGGTGCGGGAATATTTATTTTTATTATGCGAGTAATTCGCACTCGTAAATATTTTTCTTTTCGGTATAGTAGCACTGTGTAGACGTTAATGATTTTGTCATAGTATGGCAGTGTGTAAAAGGGGATATTGTATGTTTTTGAGGGATTTGTGCTCGCTGTTTAGAGTTCATAAGAGTTTATTAACGTGGAGGTGAAAATGGGCCTATTTTTGGTACACTTGACAGTTTGTAATATTTTTTCCATTTTTGGCTTTATATTTATGATGTATTAAAACAGTACTTTGATTAGGTAAACTATAAACCTTCAATGCTGTTTTTTTTATTATAGAATTACAATAAATGAAGGATTCTTTTTTAAGCTCTTGATATAAAAAAAGATGTCTGAAACTCAGAATCCGCGTATTAATAAAATACTGTAATAATAATTATATTAATTAGCTTTTTACTTTTGATGATTTAGTGTTATTACATTAAATATTTGAATTAAGTTTGAGATAAGAACCCTTCAAAAAGGCGGGAGATAAAGATGTGCTATTCCTCATCAGACCCAAATTTTTATCTTCAAAGTTGTGTTAAAAACCTGATGATTCTATTGTCATTTTTGAAAATGCCGCCATTAAACTAAAAAAGCAATTAAAAAATTCTAATAAAAACAACAAATAATAACGATAATGGCGACGTGAGAGTGTTGGCACCACCTTTTAACGAAGATTCTTCTTTCTTTATCTCTTCTTCGTCAGTTTGCCAGTCGATATTGTCAATAGGATAAATTTTTGTATTATACGTTAATTTATTACATTGTTATACAAAACTATATTCATATGTAATACCACAAGAGCTCTGAGTATTATCGATAATTTGCATTTTGTTTACAACGAGAGGTATAATCTAGC
>JAQIWE010003696.1:0-11524 GCA_034698565.1 Campodea plusiochaeta | reverse complement strand
TGCTGATAAAGGGGGAATAGAAAATTGTTTGTGTGGCAAAATGGGACCCCATGCGGTAAAAATTTACAGGTTTAAGTCTATAAATCAAAAGAATCCAACTACCAATGATAAAAAATGCAATCATTGACTTATTGCTTCAAAATAAAGTAATAAAAAGTGTAGGTGTAGATATATGCACACTTCTTTACTTTTGGCACACTTCTATTTTGTTTTTGTACAGTGACAAACTAGTGATTTTTAAACTTGATGAATATTTTGTGGTAATTAATGGAAGTGGGAAAGGAATAAAATAGGCTAACACATACTGGTCGGTAATAGTATAGTAATTTCAAAAATATTTTACGTCTACGACTTTTTCATTTTGAAAAAAAAAAAAAAACATAAAAAAAACATGACTGTATTTTTTCAATAAAAAACATGGCTTATTAAAAACGTTTTTTTTTACAACACTACTTTATTTCGATTTTCTACAGGGTTAATAATAATTGACTATCCTAAAAATTATTTTAATGACTGCATCCATTCTTTTGAAACATTTTTGACCAAATAAGTCTTTTGATGCATACAAATTTCAGCATTTAAAGAGTTTAACAGCTAAATCGAATGAAGTGAAACATGCCGCTATTTCTAGGCTAGCAGGAAAATGTAACTACAAAATAACACCAAGTTCATTATCGTACCACCAGGGGTTCAAGAGTTATAAGGTTGGAGGCATTACTTTTCAGCCCACCTTCGTAAATATATACTACTGAAATGTAAAGGTACATTTGTGAATTTTAGCTGAAGAAGTGCATGCAGGAAATATTGTTACAGCTTGTGTCAACCAACTTCGGATTTCTGATTCGGTATCAATTGATAGTTCTCCATGTATTTCAAATGGAGAAATCTTAATCGATACCAGATCAGAAATTCGAAGTTTGTTGACGCAAGCTGTAGTTATATACTATATTTAAAGTTCTATTTATGGTATCATGTTGTGAATTTGATTACATTGTATATGCCTATGACTCTTCTTGAAAGATGTTTTTGAAGAAAAGTAAGCTAGTAAGTAGATTGTGACTGTGAGAACATCAAATTTATGTACAAAGGTAAGTGGAATAAAGCTAAGAAAAGAAGTTACAAGATGTGTATAATATTTTTAGTATAACATCTCTGAGCATAGGTAATTATAAAAAGAGAGTTGAATTTCACAAAGAGATTATTTACCGTAATTTTAAAAATTAATGATAAATAAGATAATCAATATTCATAGTAATCATAGAGTTTTAAAATAATGAGAAATTTCAGTGGACGTTTGTAAAGATGTAATAAAACTTTTAAGTTATTAATGGCAACACAGCATTGTTTTCTCCTGGAATGTTATTTTCTTTCCAGAATAAGTTTTGATTCTCTGTATTTCGTATCCCTTGTTTAAAAGGTTTCGAATTTGGAGATTGTCAATAGGGGAACCCTGAAAGCTTGTCTCGTTTGAGACTAATCACACTTGCCATTTTCAAGCGAGACAAAATGAAATAAGGCACTGAAAGTCTTTCTCATTGTGTTTTAACAATATTTTTGAAAATAACCATGTTGCAAGTGAGACTATCAGTAAAAAAATTCTGATCATTTCTTTCATTGCTGTTCTTTTTTGGAGCGAAGACTGAACTGATTATCACAGAGAAATAAGCAAAATCTCAGAATCAGGGGTGTTTTTCAATTTCTTCCATTCAGTAGTAACAGACTTTATGGTTGCCAAATCATGATAATAAAGTTTTAAAAGGAATAGAGATGAGGTTCTAATAGTATAATACCTTCTGTAACATTTTTAAGGCGCTGTTATAGGACGACTTTACTAACATTCATTTACTAATGTACAGTATGGTGGGTAATTACAGATGATTATTGTATATTTTGTAATTAATTATTTAATTTATGTCATTAAAAGGTGCTTTTAGTTTGCAATTTAAACGTACATCTAACCAGTATGGTAGTTGGACGATGCCAAACCCTCTTCCGATGGAAGAGAACCAGTATAGATGACTCAAACTCAGTTTTACTCTGAAATATCCATTGTTTTATTCTCACTATTGCATATACTACTTGAGGAATGATAATAAATAAATTTAATATTGTTTTCACGGGCTGTATGACAGTTTGTGCAGTCTGTAAACCATTCATAATAACTTATGTATCTCTAATGTAATTAATAGGGATTAGAATCTTTTTGGAAATACTGGAGTAAGCATTATGTTTTAACTTTTAAGGTAGGTTAAATATCGTTTAAGTTTTTATATATATAAGACTGACTGAAAATATGAGACAGATTTGTAAAATATATTTGGATTATTTCAAAACTGAAATGTCCTTAGGCGAAAGAATAACTTAGAATCCTTAGAAGAATAACATTCTGATGTTTACTGAGAAAGTATAAGATAATCTAAAATGCTCTTCATTTATAGTTTATTTATTAATATCTTGTAATGAGAGTATAATGAGAAAAGAATGGAATACATTGAGTACATTTTTTAATTGAGTACATAAATTGAGTACATTTTTACACAAACATTACAAAACAAAAATATTATTGAACTAGAAGTTGAAAACATGTTTGTATTAAAATAATCGAATAAACAGCCAGTGGCAGTGCTATGAGGAGGGGTCCACACGCATCGGGCACAAATATATTTTTAGTGGACCCTCAAATCTTTTCAGTGACAAATTTCGTGTTCGATCTTCATATTCCCAATATATTTCATACTCTTTTTCATTGCATTCTGGTAGTGAGAAGATAAAAGATAAATAAAGTGTACCTAGTGAATAAATATTCTATTTTAACCTATTTAAAGTGTAGTGATACAGAAGTTGTTAACTTGTTATAGCAAGTAAACAATCAAAATTTATTTTCAACGTTTTAAGGGCGATTTTAGTAGGGGCATGTAGAACTTCGTTCAGTGTAAAAATATATTGAAAATATTGTGGAAATTGGATGGCAAAATTGAATCGTGACAGCTACCTTTATTTTAAAACAGAGGTTATTATTATATAAACAGTAAATTAGGACTATTTGATGAAATACTAGTACATAGTTATGTGCATGTTTCAAACAATAAAGAAAAAAAGTCGAAATTTCGAGATTAAAAAAGATATATTTTTATTTGTGGTGGCCCTTTAGCGCCTTCGTAATAAATAAATAATGAAAAAGAAATTAAATATCGCGCAATGACCTCAGCCAAACACGACAGAGACTTTGGGCCGTAGCTACCTAAAATCTGCCAATTTAAAAACTACTGAGTTACAGAAATTTGTAAACACATGTCTATCGATTAATATTAATTTAATACACTAAGAAATATTTTGAAATGTTGTTATATAATAAGTAGACACGTCACTGCCCCTCTGCATTCTAATGAACTCATAAGGCTCAATAAAACTTTTCATTAATCACGTTAGAATTAACTTAATTTATAAAAAAAAATTAATTTATATTATTATGTCTCATTTCAACATTTAAACAACGTTATTAACCACAAAGGAATTGAGTGAAAATACCGAATTCATATAGTCTACGAGTTATCAGTTTTATTACATTATGTTTTATTTCAATAAGATGATTGTTTGAATCTGCTAATGTAGAGCAATAGTGTATTATTTAATACGGTGACGTTCGTGCTGCGTATTAAATGTCTGTTGCAGCAGTCCTATTGATAGCATGGGAAAATTTGTGTTAATCTAGTACAAAAAATACTGTGGCTCCGAATGTAACATAGTTATAACACTGTAGTGGAGTTGGAAACAATTATTGTTTAAACGTGCCAATACAGGCATTAAAAGTGAATTTGTGGTACGTGTAATTTGTATATTATACGTTTTTTTCTGTTTCTTTTTTTGTATCCGACAAATTTTATCGGCTATATATATTTCAAGGTCAGGGTTGATGTCAGGGACACATTTTTAGATTATAGTGGAAAATTATAAACTACCTTAGGCAAAGGTAAGGGTGGTGACTTTTTTTTAGGTTACCTAACAACTTGTTTTGCTGTACGTGATCTATTAAATTCTGGCTTTAAAATAATTATTATAATACAAAATCTTAATGAAGTTCTCACCTATATAATATTTTCCTAATAGGCCTATCCCCCACACATACGCTTAATACTGTTTTATTTCAATGTGTCGATTTGAAATAATTAAAAAAATATGAATGAACTAAAGAAGCACCATTTTCAAACTTCAAAGTATTCAAATAGGCTATACACAGAAGAGTTTCATATTGTCTTTTTAAAAAATTTAAATATTATTTATAAAGTTATGCAGTTTGACCAGAAATGCATTATAGAGTTCACTTCTCGTCTTCCTTCATGATTGTATTGTATGAGTTGAAACAGGGATTGGTATTGGAACCGAAATTGAAATTAGAATCGGAATCGGAATTTTTAATCCGTATTTTACTATTTTTACGGCATCCAATTCGGAATTTTAATTCATATTTTTGTTTATTATTGAAGTATTTTAATCCGAAATTCATATTTTTCGAATTGTAATTAATTCGATGTTTCAGTGGCATGTATTCCACAATATTTTAAAAACTGACCCAAAATTGATAGTTTTCACTTCAAATTTTCAAAAAAAAGAAGAAAGAAAGAAAGAAAAAATTATTCGCTCGCGCCAACCATGGCGGCGCTTTGCGGACTGTCTCCAACATAACTTTCTCATTATATATTTTCATATCCCCCCCCCCCACACACACACTTCAAATTAATAGTGCAACAATATACAAGATTTAAAAAATGTTTAGGTATTGAAATCGGAATTCGAAAACCTCGCACATTTCGCGTGAGACTCACGCATTTACGATCGAATTACTCCAATATCTGAAACCAGCCAATCTCACGCTTTTATTTCATTTTAAAAAAAATATGAAAAAAAAACGGTTTCTGTGTCCTGGGTAAAAAAACACGTGGAAAAGTTCTTAGAGTCAGGGTTTTTACCATTCAAATACAGAAAAAAAAAATCGCGCTCGGTCTTCGTCCTCGCTTATTTCTATAAAGCTATATTTTACAATAGATCAGACGCGGAAACAAAGACGACCGTTTCCCCCTGTGAAAAACTAGATAAACATTAATTAGAAAATTGTGGTTATAATTTACAAAATATCGGCATAAAAACGGCCTAAGATAGCAGTTTTAACTATTATTTTCAAAATTTTCCTCGCTCGTGCCAACCATGGGGGCGCTTCTCGGACGGTCTACGACGCTATCCGAATCCACCGAAATTTTGATCTGAATTCGAACTTAAAATTAATAAGATCGTCTTCAGTGTCGTTGCATGCAAATAATAAAAAGAAACGGCATTTTATTGATCAGACTTTCTTAAATATCCGAATTAAGCTTTATTGACACTCAGAATATATTAACCAAAATTTCACTCCTGAAGGTTTCCAAAGGTTGGCAACTCTAATACCTGGTATTAGAATCCGATCAAAATATGAATGTATTGGAATTGGAATCGGAATTCATAATGTTTTGGTATTGGAATCTGAATTGGAATTCAAAATTTACCAAACTTCGCGGTATTAGAATCGGAATTTGCATCTTTATTTTTCGAATACCCATCCCTGAGTTGAAATATAATAATAGTTCAGAACAAGTGAAATCTTCTAGAACTGTCGCACTTTGGTTCTGTGATTCCTGATTATAACTTTAAATAACTTCATCTAAACCAATGTAACATCTTTTTTACTTTCTTATATGTTTCTATTACATACATAATCAATTAATCATCATGAGGAAATCCTAAACTGAAAAGACGCAATATAGTGTTGAATCAAGATACGAGATGTTCCTTCTTCAACATTTTATATTGTGTAAGCTTATTCTTATTCCAAATTTTATCAATATTTCTTTTGCTCTGATAATGATTATGTATTTAATTGAAACATGTAAACAGTAAAAAATGTCTTTATGAATTAGCACAGTTTATATTTATTTTGATTTACTCCTTTTGGTTATAAGAACATTTTAAACTATTCTGTCTCGTCTGTTCAGAATGTTCAGAGTACAGACTAATAATATGTAAAAATATTGGAATATCGATAAATCTGATGCGTAAACCTTTTAGAAGCTTTTCCACGGAAACTTCATTTAAAATTGTATCTTATTGTTCATGAAGTGTGCCTTTGTTCGAGAAAACGTTATTAACCCCATTTCAATATTCTGTCATGAATAAATAAACAATCAAGGATAGACAGAAAATGGAACAGCTTATACCCTGTTGTTCATTATTGTACAGCTTAAATATGGAAATAAATGGAATAAGTTATCCGTATAGAAAACATAACGGATTTTATTCATTTCGCTGAAATCACTAAAACAATCTTGTCAGAGAATAAAATGCAATATACAGAGTCTACTGTGTAATTATGCTAATAGAGATGAGAATGTTTTCATAAAAAACTCCATTATTTTTTAGCCACTTCTGATATTTTCAAATCATGTTCAGCATTTGCACCCATATTTAGTAAATATCGTCTCGTGTAAAAAAAAAATTCGACAAGTCCGAAAGATTTTCAAGAGTTACGGAAAAGGTGCTATAATACAATATTAGTCAATCATATGTGTCAACAACATTTATTATAATTGTGGTACGATTTCAAAATAAGTAGCTTCTACTTCATTAGAGACTAGACGTAGTTTAGTTTTTGTATAGTATCAGTTGATGAAACTTTATTGACTTGTTCTTACAGAATAGAGACAGTGTAATTTTCTTCTCCCTATAGATTTAATTTCCGCCTTCTGATCAAACTCCCTGCTGGTATGTTTCTATCTTTAAATGTTCGTCTGACGGTTCTAATTATATTACAGTGTCTCGATACACTAAAGAAATACACATTCACACATCGTATTTGTGATGACAAAAAAAAATATTGTTATACTTTTTATGAAGGTTCTGCAAGGTATTTTCACTATTCAACAAGCTGGATTTTTTAATTTGTAACATATAATCATGCACGTGATTTTTGTGAAGTTGTAGTGTCAATGGCCATTATGAATCACGCATTGCAATTTTACATAATACTAGTTTGAAAATCCAATCCATTCATGCTCGTAAACGTAAATATCACTCTCTTAGATAATTATGATGTAGTTCGCCGAAAATAATAATTTTTGGTAATAATGTCAACTCAGGAGTATTCGTATGTTTATTTTTAGGCCTACTCAGTTTAATAAATGACATTAAACATACTGGCAAAAAACTGAATATTTATATAATTTTCAGATCTTGAAAATTACCATGATGGAGCACAGCAATGAAGAAGAATTCACCTCTTTCATGAAAACTGTTGTATCTCAAATGATAGGATCTGACCATTTTGAATTGTTAAATTATGTGAAAGGCCCACTTGGAAACAGAGCTGAAAATGTTGCTGGTGAACTAGAAAGGCATCAAGTTAAATTACGACACAACGGCGAAGAAAAAACTCTCAATTTTGTTATTAAAATGTTAATCGAAGAAGGAATGGCAAATTTGTTTCTAACAATGTGTAGAATTTTTCCTAGGGAAATTCAGTGTTATACAAAAATGCTTGTTGATTTCTCACTCTTTCAAACGGAAAGAGGTGTTCCGGAATCTCAATTTTTAAGTATTGCTCCAAATGTTTTTGCTGCCTCTGAATCTCCACACGTATTTATTGCTTTAGAAGATCTTACTAAACAGGGATATAAAATGGGGAATAAATTCGAAATGTTAAATGTAAATCAAGTTATAATCACACTGCAGAATCTAGCTAAATTTCATGCAATAGGCTTTGCAATGTGTAAGGTACGAGGTTTAAGTGGGGAAGATTTGTTCAGTGAACTGAAGGAAACTCTAGTCCTTGCAGAAAACACTGAATTTCCGGGGTCTCCCATAATAAAATGTTACGATGAAATTATTGGTATATTAGAAACCTTACCTGATTTAAAACCTGTTGCTCAGAAAATGAAAAAGTACAAAGGGAAAACATGGGATAATCTTGTTGAACTATTTGGCGATAAGAAATCTCCATTCGTTTCTATTATTCATGGAGATTTGTGGACTAACAATATTTTATTTAAATATGATGAAAATGATACTAAAGAATCTCATCCTGTAGGTATTAAATTTGTTGATTTTCAGTTGTCTCGATATTGTTCGGTTGCAATAGAACTTGGATATTTTCTGTATACCAGTACTACTTCTGAGGTTCGTCTTTCAAATATGGATAAATTTTTAAGTGTTTATTACAATTCATTTGTTGAAATGCTGAATCTTTTGAAGATTGATGTGTCTCCAGAAATTACTTTTGAATCTCTACAAACCGAAATGAAACGAGGAAAATTATTTGCTTTGTTTTATATGCCTTTTGCAATTCCAATGCAACAAGTTACCTTGGAAGATATGCAGTTATATCAAAAACATGTAAAAGAAAACGGTCCATACTATTTGAAAGACGATCCTTTTGTGGATGAATTGCTATGGCGTGTAGAAAGAGGTATCTGTAAGAAAAGAACTGTCGAAGTATTACAAGAGTTGGTCAACATATGTATTGAGTAATATCGAAGTACCACAGCATGCTATAAAATGTGTTAAGGAAATCTTGTATTCACTTTCAACTTTGTGTTCAATAAAAGCAATGTTAACGCACTTCTCTATGCTCTCTAATTGTATTAGAATATACCTGAACAGATATTCCTGCAAATATAATATTCTGGATGCTATTTCTGAATTGCCCAATTGTAGTAAAGTAAAAGGAAGTATATTAAGTTATGTTGCTTTATTTTGGTACCGTATCTGCAACAGGTATAATAAAAGAAACATAACTTTCGCAGTACAAGATATTTCTACACAACAAATTTTGATCCATTGTCCTTTCCTCGAATATTTTCAGATATTCTAAATACAGGTGAGATTAACAATTCATTATTTTGTATATATATTTAACAATAATTAATCGAAACATTGATATTGAATTTATAGTTATCACTAAAGTATATCTTTTTTTTAATATACAGTTGTTTCACCATTCATATGATAAAATTATTACAGTACGGTAGTTTTGAAGAGAGGGAAAATATTTTAAAATAAAAATGAAGTGAGTGTCACAAAATCTCTGCAATCTATTACCTATCATTATTTTGATATTTTTGGCTCATGAATTCGCCCTTGTTTTAAGTAGTTGCTGAAAAGATCAGCTCGAATGTTCTGATAATTAAAATAATTTTTTGAACAAATAATTGTTTCAAAATTTCCCGATATCAATTTTGCAACTCAAGTGATCTAGAAAATAAAAAGTTGTATGGTAACATAACATGAAGCTTTGTGCTATTATTAGGCACTGAATAGGACATATTTCCATCCATGCACTCATATAGTAAGATCGCAGAACAGAATTTGAAACTTGGATTACTGCTGAACATGCTTTTCTCATTAGAAATAACAAGTCTATTGTCCAGCGAAACCTAGCTATAATAGAGTGAAACCTATAAACTGTTACACATAATATTTCAGTCTGTTATACGTGTCTTATGTATTTGTTAGTTTTTTTTCCTTTTAGTGACACAGACAATACTAAATAGTGATAACTGATGTATATTTGGTGATTCTTTCATTCGTTATGTACGAGTGTACAATAAGGAAAAAAAAACAAATAATACCGATCGTACAGCTATAATAATATATTGTACGTAAGGAAAATGTTGATTCTATATTATTATTTATACTTCCCATGAATCATACCAGCTTATTACATATTTATTTCAACCATATGCTCAATTTTTGCATTAAAACACATGCTATGAAATAGGTATTTCGCAATAACTCTCGTAAAAGTATACGGATGAAGGTGAAATAGCTGAAATATGGAAATACGTTTCTAAAACCCATAATATTTCACTTAATTTTTTTTAGAAGAGCACACTTTTTATTTCAGTCCTGGCTAATCACATTGAGCAAATCGGCATATGAGATAGTACAAGACAATCCACATTATTGCTCTTCATAATTTATTTGTAATCTCGCTTTTTTATATTGGTTCGAAGTCAATTATAATCATAGTCATAACATGTTGAAATGCATAGTATTATATGTTGTAAATGTTTTTGTATCGAATTTTGAAGTGACTAGAACCTCAGAAAACTTTCCGGTGATTTCCAAACATACATAGGCTATAACCTCGAATTTTCCAAGTGTGATTAAATTTCGATCCATGTCTGCAGAGATCGAACCAGAGGTTCTCCATCTTCAAAGTCAGAACACCAGAAGTTATACTGCTTGACCACTACTGCTCTTATAGCAGCTCTATATAATATAGAATTTAACCTGATACACATACTGCATGATTGTATAGTTTGTTGTTCAATTGTCCCATTCAATATTCTCCTCCCCTTCTAATAGCGAGTTGAATGTGCGGCTGCGTCAGTATGTCGCTACTTGAAATCTTTACTTGATGCACACTTTGTTCTCTACTGTTTCTTCTTCGACTCTATTCGTGGTGTATCATGCAATATTTTGTAAGTTGAGAAATTAATGGGTGAAACATTTTCTACCATTAGCTTTTATTCAGTTTTTGTATTTTTAAAGAGATGAATTGTACGTGTAGAACACAGGTGTAAATATTTCTGTTCTTTCTTTTCAGATGTCAACTACTGAGCATCGTTAGAAAGAGAGAGAAACAGAGGCTGTTATGGGTGAGTTCATTTCTAAACAATTGGATGAGCTACCTGAAACATTAAATATTTTAAAGTAAAAATAAAATTAGCAAAAAGTTACCCAAAGTATTAGATGTTCCAGCATGTTTTACTTTATGAACATTGCAATTAATCTTTATATAAACACGTAAAATGTTTCAGGTACAGGTGTGATACTTCACCTCTAAAAATATTTTTTTAATGTTTTTTTTCAGAGGATTTGGTTGATCGAATGAATGAACTGAAGCAGAGTGAAACAAATTCACAGACTTCTGCTAAACTTCTGGATACGATAGTAACTACACTAGGAGAAGAACTAGAATCAGGTAAGAAGGAGATATTTCATATTTAAAAATATATTACTATTAAATGTGATAAAAATATTATGTGATTTACAAGAACAAAAAAAACTAGTGTGCATGGGTTAGGACTATGCATGTTAGTATGATACACCTTCTTTTTTCGTACTTTGGTAATTTAGAGCTTTCCGTTTCTGTCCTTTACGTATTATTATACAGCAATAAAAAGCGATGAAATAATTTTGTTACCATCTTAAACTGTATATAATACATATCGCAAAAAGGACAAACGCGAAATTTTCTGTATCCGCATTTCAACGTTCGAAGTGTCATCCGTTTTTTAAATCATAAGAAATTTAAATAGGGTAGCTTAATGTGGCTCTAAAAATAATTCAGTGTCTATTGAGATATCTGATAGAGATCTGATAGTTACAAAAATCCTACTTTATGTAATTTGATTGCACATGTAGTATAGTCCTTCCAAAATCTTACGGACTCAAACTGGTTATGTCTTCAAACTATTTTGACGGGTAAACCCATTGT
>JAQIWE010003695.1:0-11524 GCA_034698565.1 Campodea plusiochaeta | reverse complement strand
ACTTTAGTACGCAAAAATAGTACTACTTGAAAGTAGTACTTTATTTTTACAAGGGTATGGTCTCTGATAAGTCTCATTACCATATGTTCCTAGGTAGGTGAAGGCAGTCGCCTGTTTGCACATATTTCAAGAGTATGCAGTATTCACTATAAACCACCCAACTACACTGTAGTAAAAAAATCGTACATTTCAATTCGGTGTAATATATATTTTCATTTTACAAGTAGAGAAGTGGTGTTCAATTCAATGTTTAGATTTTTAAATAATTATCGCAATAAAAATGATTCAGTACTTACTATTGGAACAGGTTGTTGAGTCATTGTTTGCAATTGTTAAAGGATCACCTATATCTGTAAGGCACTCTTCATAATCTGCTTCACAACTAGGGTTATCTGAAATAATTTAAAAATAATTAATCTCATTAATTCA
Organism: Campodea plusiochaeta; assembly: GCA_034698565.1. NCBI lineage: Eukaryota > Metazoa > Arthropoda > Diplura > Rhabdura > Campodeidae > Campodea > Campodea plusiochaeta. The sequence continues at coordinate 11,095 of JAQIWE010003695.1, read as the reverse complement.
TTGAAATTTAGATGTTGTTTTATCTATGACATTTATTTTATTTTTCAAAAGAAGGAGAATGTTATATATATATATATATTATTACGTATACGTCTATTCCGAAATGAATATATTATTATTACGTGATCCTTTAAAATAATTTTAAGAAGAGGCTATATAATCAATTAATTATACAGTTAAACTGCTTTTTCAACGTTCCATGGCACCAAAATAATAATCTGATAGCCTTATGAATAGTCAGATTGATTTTCATTTCATTGTTACCAGATTAACTCTATTAAAAATACCATTATGAATAAAATTTAAGAGCGAACATTTTTTTATCGCATTAACAATTTTGTAACTTAATATTACACCTTACCTTTCATGCATTGTGAATAAGTAATTTGACATTCTGCTGACATTTTTGGAGCCGCTGAATTATTGTAAGCTGTATCGCAACCTACATAAAAGGTATATTATAACATTTTACAATTTTTGGAAATCAATTATATCACACTATTTGTTTCTAAGATTTCTTCTTCGGAATTGAGAAATGAGATGTTCATAGTTTTATTTTTAATTAGGCTTACAATCACCACTTCTTTTTTTGTAACTTTCTATTCTAAACTCAGTTGAGCATTCTTTAAAAGAAGTCAATCAGGTAGCTGTCTGTATATATTTCGATATTATTTCAGAAATTCGATAATAATTAATGGTTGATGTTCTCAAAACAAGAATTAGAAATTCATAGTGTGCTTGTACATTGTCACAAAATATGTTATTCTCGTGATGTTATTTAAACAACCATATAGACCTGAAACATAATGCACAGTAACATAATAATATTAATCCAAAGAATTAAGTCTGGAAAGAACCAATTCAAGTTATATATTTTTCTACTTTATGTTGAGAATTTGTTAAGCCATTATAGTTATACCCCATCATATCTATTCAAATTATGTAATATTTTATGTAAAGTCAAGTATGGCCTACAATATGCTCGTATGGAGGTTAAGATAGGGACGTATTCATATTACGTATAAGATCAAACTAATTCGCTTCGGACGTTTCACCTTTATTAATAAAAAGGCTTTATCAACTGTACAATAAAAGTTTGAAAGGATTCACAAAATAAACATCTTGTATTTTGTGAATCTTTTTAAACTTTCATCGTACATTTGATAAAGCCTTTTTATTAATAAAGGTGAAACGTCCTGAAGCAAATTAGTTTGTTTCTTATAAGTGGCCAGGCCCAAGAAGTATCCTAAATATGGTTTACAATATTTTTCTTAGCAGACTGAGTCGCATGATAGAGCAGGTTAGGAATATAATTATGACTGGAATAAAATTATTAACTGACTTCTTCATATTTAAAAAATAAATTTAGAACAAGAAAAATTCAGCTCAAGTACGAACTCATAAAAATAGTGCTTTTTCCCCCTTTTTTGTAAAAACGTATAGATTAGTAGCCTATAGAATGATAATTATAAGCAGATTATTCTTATTACAATTTACCTGTTTTGCATGTAGTGTATGAAGCATCAGTGCACAAATAGGTGGTATTGTCGTATGTTTTGCAATATCCACATTCTAAAAAAAATGAAATTTATCAGCGCACATCAGTTAAAGGAAAAATTCACAACTTGCATCACATACGATACACGTGACTTCATCGTTTAGTATACTACTAAACTCGTCATGTTATACTGATCTGAAATTTCTGTATGTCTGGTTTTCGGTGTGATGACCGTCTATACAAAGGTAATTTTAAAACTTTCATAGGAGGTCGCAAGTATAATAATATCAGTCACGTATTTTTTGACGTATGTAATCACAATTTTGCCTATTTTTGAAAATATCAAACCATTTTAATGAAATGTTACAGAAGCTTCGAATTCCTTTGTTAATTTTAAATGATAAGATGCATATGAGATAAATAGGCACGCTAAAAGAACTACATTGTATTGTGAAATAAAATCTCCGTTAGAGTTCTTTTCATAATTTATTTCTACCGACGCGAGTTTCAAATTTAACAAAATTCATCATCAGGGTCATAATTTATGAAAAAATGTTCACTAACGTATTCTTTAAAGACACAGTTGTGTTTTATAACAGTTGGATTTCAACATTTTTTCATATGACCGTGATGATGAATTTTGTTAAATTCGATACCGGGGTCGGTAGAAATAAATTATGAAAATAACTCCAAGGCAGATTTTATTTCACAGCGATATATGCATATTTTAGCAGTTCATTTTAGAGAAATTTATTGATTGGTGTGATATGCTGGATCACGATGATCATCATGTTACATTTTTCTGTCAACTTTAGACACATTCTAACTAGTGCTGCCGGCGAGCGAGCAACGACCGAGCTTTCCTGTTAGCTCGAGCTCGACTCGTTTGGAAAAGGCTTAGCTCGAGCTCGTCTCATCACGAGCAGCTCGTATGAGCTCGTCTAAAATGGGGATTCCCCGGTTTTGCCTTTACATCATACAATTCGTTGTTCAAAGAGTGCAAGGTCAGGATTGTTTACATTACCGTTAGTGTGGAAGAGAAAATTTAGGCACATATCACATTATACAGTTATTAATTAAATACGAATATTATTATGAAAGTTCAATAAAACTGAATACCGTAAAAATGACTTCACATGAAACTTGTACTAGTATAATAATTCAACTTTTTTTCCCTGCTCAACCTAAAGACTATTGAAAACATAAATGAAATTTGTTTTAAATAATTTTAAAAAAATATACAGCAGGAAATTTAGCTATAAATGTAAACTTTTCCTTTTACATTAAAAATATGCCCCCCCATCGTCATCACCATAAAAAAATTTATTTGTACAGACGACTCCTTTCCTTTCTCATCATTCATGTCAGAAATGTGTTTAAAAACCGCTTTATTAAAATAACGACTTTTTATAAATAGAAGTATTGCTTATGTGCATTAGCTGCTTTATGATATATACTGTATATCTGTATTTGATAAACAGATGACGACATAAAGTGATAAAGATAAAGTTTTTAGTATGTAGATATATCTTAAGCACCTACGACGTTCTGAATATTTTTGAATAAATTGTTTTGATTTAACAATATAATATTATTAAATTAAAGTAATATGCAAATTAGTTTGCAAAATCAGAATCAAAAGAAAAAAATCATTTTTTAATATTGTAACATTTTTATATTTACACTTCCTTATGTTTAATTAGGTTTAGGTCAATTTGGAATTGCCTATAGCTATAGGAATATTTTCGATTACGTACTCGAAATCTTCGTGACTAAAAGTTTCTCTTTGTTTTCATTCTCTGCTTCTTCAAAGTCAAAAAACAACAAGTTCCCTTTGCGACTATAATTTTCACTTCGCCCTTATTCACAGATATCATTAAATCATACTATTAGTCATTAATAGTTTTTTCGCTTTTGTTTACGTCACCACTCGCACTCGTTTCGGTTATTTCCTTGTCATCATTCTTTGTCCGAAAAAACTTCACAGATTGAAACTCACAATATCTTAAGTTGCAGTTTACGCAACAATGTAAGTGCCTGTAACGACTGGAATAGATTAAGGACAAGTTGAGAAACTTTCTTTAAACAGTGCTGGTCATTTAATAAAAATAATTAACAGTATGATCATTTTTGCTATAATTAAAAAATTCTATTGTTCCTTTCAGGCAAACTTTACCTTGGTCGTCAACTGATTGAGGAAGGGAAATATGAAGATGCAATTGTTATGTTGGAAGCTAACCTAACACCTTATTCTTCATTCTACCTGTCAAAAATGTATGAGAAGATGGCGTTAGAGGCTCTCGGTGACACAAAGATCCCTGATGCAACAGAAGAACAACGAAAACGTTATGTGGACCTACTAGCCAAAAGTCGTGATTGCATCTATTTGACATTAGATAGGTTACCTTCACCTGATGTACCTCATGGCCATCCCTTGCATGAACAGGTGAATACTCATTTGAAGGTTGTGGACGATAGGTTAGCTGATATGAATGGGACGCCACGACGCGTCAACCCAACAAATCTCGCAGTACAACCCTGTACACCAGATAATAGTCCCACAACAACCAGGATAATAGTCCCACAACAACCAGGAACACCACAACTCCTTCTGATTCCTTCAGTACAGATAACAACATCACCTGTTGATAGACCAATTACTCCAATCGTTACGGCTATTTTATCACCAGTTCCTGATCCACTTTCTTCAGCAGTTGGACGTGATAATAATACATCTGAAAGGAACGATGATTATCCATTGGCAGAAGAAGAAACGGATGCAATTCAATCTTTACAACCAATCCAACCAATCAGTGAATCCGTCTCTCCCAGAAGAACTACAACCAGTCCAGTTTCTGTACAATCAGTTTCTGTACAAGGAAATACTACCAGTCCAGTACCGGCAGAAGTTGGATTACAAACAGGTGAAGTAGAAGTAAATGTATTATTTGAATAGAAATGTAAATTATTCAAGTTTATTGAGAAAGAATGGAAAGAACGTCTTAAAAATTGCATGGGTCATTCTTGGAGGTAATTCCTTATGGCAAATAATATGGGAAAATATTGATTTTGAAAGGTTCTCCCTGCAAATTTTTAAAATAATGATTATCTTGAAATCGGACCAAAAGTTTCATTTAGTACTATAAAAAACATTTCGTTTCATTTTTTATTCGATTGGTGTTCATTATCCCCTTCCACGTGAAATTAAACAGGTATTACAGCATATACAGTATGATATGTAATAAATCCATTGATAAAACTGATTATTATTCATTCATAACATAATTAAAATTTCATTGATATCTAGTTTCATTCAATCATTTCATTCATTTTTTTCAATCATTTTCTAGTTTCATTCAATCGCTTCATTCATTTGTAATTTCATTCAGGAAGTAGTAGAAGTTATTAACCTCACTCCATTCAAAAATAATTATGTTAAGTTAGTAAGTTCCCTTTCTTTATATTCGAAACTACAATGTTTTTGAATTTATAAGGCAAAGTTTTCTTATGAAACATGCTTAGAATTTCATAATCCACATATTTTTGATAAAATTGAAGAAAAGGGGTGTAAAGTTTTAAATCTATGGATAGAAAACATAAAAACAGCAGTTGACTTCAATATTGCAACCTACAAAACCCCCATTATTAAATGTTTGAGTGCCTGTGGAAGGGGATCATGAACACCAATGGAGCCAAAAATGAAACGAAATGTTTCTATAGTAACTTACTAAATGAAACTTTGGTTCGAATTTTAAGTAAATCAGTGACACCAAGTTTACCATCATTATTTTTAAAAATTTGCAGGGAGTCTTTCAAAATCAATATTTACCCATGTTATTTGCCATAAGGAATTTTCTGTTTTAAAGTACCAAAACTTCGATATTTTTTTTTCTGTCATTTTTGAGTAGTGCGTCGAATGACGTTGAAGGTATACTATGTGGACCTCCAAGAATAACCCATGAAATTTTTAAGAATTTTCGAGTCGGACACCCTCCAAAGTTCCAAAGATAAACTATAAAATTTTACAAAGTATAGCAGGCACAAATTGTCCATTGAGAAGATGGAGAGAGTAATATACAATGAGATATTGAAGTAGTTCAATTTCAGCTTTCGTAGTCGTAATTCATTTCTTTCGTTGTTAAAACACTGACAATCAGTAATGTAATGTAACAATAGATTTTCTGAAGTACAATTACAAAGTAAACAGTCGCACCTTTTGAAAGTATCCAATTTATTGTAGTTGTAATGGTTTTTTCTTTGTTATTAGGTTGTAATAACAATGACCTACTCAACACCCCTGAAATTACAAGAGGTCATTCTGGTGGTCATTCTAGTGGTCATTCTGGTAGTAATTATGGTGGTCATTCTGGCGTTGCCGATGCGAGTAGGTAAGAAATCAGCAAAAATAGATTCCAACACACTTTTAAAATGGAGTCGGCGCGTATTCTGTCTCAAATGCCATCTACTGTATACTGATATGGTTCCCTTAAAGTGCGCTAATTTAAAACAAAATTTACAGTGCCTTACTTTCACATCAATATCAATCATTTTCTGACGAAGCAGGGTTACTTCCTAGTTACAGCTTATACTGTATGTGACGTAAGAGACTGTAAACTTAACTAAACATGTAGTTACATAATTATATGTTATTTATAGTTACAATTTATAAGTTATTATATTTTTATTAGAATATACATAATACAGTTTCCAATATTCTTATCGATGTTTTGTCTTTCAGCTTAGTTGGATCATTCATCAAAAGCCCACTGTCTCATTCCATGCCAGATGAAGACCATTCCTCGCCAGATGAAGACCATTCCTCGCCAGATGAAGACCATTCCTCGTCAGATGAACACCATTCCTCGTCAGATGAACACCATTCTTCGTCAGATGAACACCATTCCTCGTCAGATGAACACCATTCTTCGTCAGATGAACACCATTCCTCGTCAGATGAACACCATTCCTCGTCAGATGAACACCATTCCTCGTCAAATGAACACCATTCCTCGTCAGATGAACACCATTCCTCGCCTGACAACGGAGACGATGTAAGAATATTAAATTTATATATTATGTTTAAAATAACTAGTGGGATTAATACATGGTTTAAGCACACAGGTCTTTGATTCATTTGTCAAAATGGAATAATAAAGACCAATAAAAAAACTATGTAGCTGGTAATATTTCGACGTTTATGTAACATCATTATCAAACAAAGTTTTTTTTTATTGGTCTTTATTACTCCATTTGGAAACTGCTAGTTTGATTTTAAACAGTCTGTAGATTAACATTTTTTGTCTTGGTTTATATTTAATGTAGTAATGTTGCAATCTAACACGCTATAATAACGAAAAAGACATTTTTTTCAGATGTATTGTTTACATTATTATTTTAAATACACGAGAAACGAAAAAAAAACTTTTTCTTGAATGTTTTTATGTAACATTAAGTCATTAATGCAGCATTCTTTAAATAATATTCGAGATTTTGATATCTTATATATATATGTAACAGTTTATTTTAAGGGATATAAAATCATACATCAGTATGTAAATAAAATTACAACTGTGCTAACTATAAAACAAAACTCTTGTGTTATTTTATTTAATATTCGCAAGTTAATAACACTACGCTAGATAATTATATTAAAGCTAAACTACACGTTCGATTATGTATATATCCAAAGGTATTCACTTGACTGACAAAACCGTTACTTTGTAAATCACTATAGTTAATCCCATTTTATATAATTCTTTATACAAACTTATTATTTACATACAAATTACAGCTATTCATCATAATTAAGTACGAAATAGATAGCTTATCGTATCTAAATGTCAGTTTTGGAACAATAACTATTTTAACTTTCGGCATTTTCCATAGTTTGTTTGAAACACCCGTTAGATACAATATAATGATGACGATGTTTTTTTAAATGAAATACGTCATATTACTAGACTTAGAGAAATAATAAGTTTTGTTATAATTATTCTCAATTATATATTTTTAATAAAGCACCCGTTTACATGAAAACCTCAGAAAAGCATCGTAGGTGCCTTTTTATTTGTTATAGCATCTTCATAATATATTATTGTAATATATTATATATGGGTACAACACCGTGTAAAAGAGGTATTTTTTCCTCATAGTAAATTCTGATTGCTTGATATTAATGACATATTTGATATACGAACGGTGTATAGTTCATCAGTTTTTTTATTATGGCATGTTGAATGTTCATTCATGAAGCATCTGCGTGACAACTAACGTCTCTTGGTGTAGTTTTAGAATTTTAATAACTTTCATACAGAAAGTAGAAATCACCTAGAATGAGACCGTGATGGATGATTAACTGCCTGTTTCACATGTTTCTCTTTTTGACAATGTTTCTTTCATTGACAAGTTTAATAAAATATGATCGGTGTTGTACTTATATACTGTAGCATGTTTACACTTTACTGTACATTTATGTCCCAATTTCCTTTTGTCTGTTTTTCAACAATCCTTGTATATGTCTCAACATTATTCAACAATTCTTTTATATGTTTGTCCTTGTATATTATTCAACAATAATTGTATATGTTTGTCTGGGTTTCAAAATGATATAATTTGATTAAATTTTCCAAACCTGCTGTCAAAGTATGTTTTTAGATTTGTTTCATGTTGGTATTATGTTTGTGTTAATGTGATAATATCGAATATTTCTATTTATTTATATTGGTCCTTTAATAGTAGTTAAAGCATTTTAATGTTTCAAAGGTAATGTACTGGTATGGTGATATTAAATGGATTTAAATGTTAATTTATTAAATTAAGTTGACACTGTATGTTGAGTTTCAAAATAGATACAGCATGTTTGACATCAGAAAATTTATTTGTTTCGCTCATTGTTCAATGATAGAAAGAGTTTACATGAATTTGTGATAACATTTTTATTTAATTTTTCGTAATGTTGCTTACTGAACGAAATAAGTTCAGCTTCAAATTATTCCTACATTCAACCATTTTTTATTCAACAACAATAAAAAAACTTCATTACTTTTACAAGTTGGAATTTTCTTTTATTCCTCGTGTTGTATAAACGTGTTTTTGTTTTAATGCAATACTTCCCTCCTGACACTTTATAAGAAAGAAAAATCGTGTCTAAATAGTCACCACTTATAAAAAATGCTGGTTGTTTTTGGATTCTCAAATTGAGTGGACACAAAATATTAATTAAAGGCCCAGTAGTTTTCAGCGAAAAGTCCCGATTTCCAACACAGATTAAAGGTCTCCTGAGAATCGAGTACAATAGAGAACAAAGAAAGTGAAATGGGACTTGTGTACTGGAAAATGGGACGTCATGCTGAAAAATATTACAGGTTTAAGGTTAAAAAAAACACAGCCACCAGTGAGGGCGAGCCCGAGCGTTAAAATAGTTACTTTTTTAAATTTAAACAAATTTTCGAGCATATTGATAGCAAGAGCTAACACAGAAAATAGTTATTGAATTATCTAGAAAATTTGCGTATTTTTTCAGCAAAACTTTCATAATATATAATTTTTACTTACCATATTTGATGCTATGACTGCTATCCTTTGAAAGTCAAGTTTTAAAACTTTTAATAGCCCCTCGCTGGGTCGATAAGAACAAATTTTGATTATTTAGTGGCTATTTAGCAAATTCTATATATCACCGCTATTTAAAATGTATTTTTTTTTTATCTTAGAACAATTAAATTGCAAACGAAAACATAACGAATATATAGTTCGAGGGCGTAGCCTGAGCGCAAATTTTTTTCTTTTTCCATTACTGAAAAGTAAGATTTGAGGAAAAAAGAAAAATTAAAATACTGCAAATCAGTCATATAAATAAATTATAATTTTTTTTTTTAGTTCACAATAAAACTCTTGCAGTTTATAATTATTTTGAAGAAAAATAGCGTACATTTCTATACCATATAAGAATTTAAAATTTCAATTATTCCATCATAGAGAAATAGTGCTTTCAATACACACTAATCAACAATGTAGATCTTCAGAGATCAGCAGGATTCAATCATCGGAGAATAAAAAGGGAGAGAAAAAGGAAAGAAAACATAATAATAAAATAACGACAAAACTATTTAAAGGAAATTTTAATTACAATATTAATCTACGAGTTTCCTAGTTACATCTGTAACCTAAGCGCTTCTCTTGTATGTAAGAACCCGTACCATTCAGGGGTTGGCCCAGAGAGAAGTGTTCTGTTGTAAAGTCATTACCGTAGCATTCCAGATTGGTAATATTATTAAAATACGACTATTGAACGTTTCGCGAGAGGAGGAGGATTTACGTCTAATAACATAAGTTACAATAAAAATAAAAATAGGTTGTTATTCAGTTTGTACAAATTTTGGAAACGTTCTTTTGATAGATTTTGTTAGAAAATATCCACTCGATTCACACTACAATATTGAGAAATTCACAAGGAAATTCACAGTTATGTATTTAGGTCTCGATTTTAATGAAATTTTAGGCTTGCCAGGCCCAGGCGGGCAAGATGACTTTTCATTTCACTTTCCCGACAGCATTTTTACTTGCCCCAAAAATGCTATAAATTATAATAAAATTAATAAAGTATCATTTTCAGAAAAAAATAACAATATGCCTTATAGTTACTGATATTTACACACGTAATAATTATATTGCTCATATAGTTATTACTATTCTACTAAACTTTGACTATAAATGGCTTGATCTTGAATACACTACGGAATGTTATAATTTATATCTCAGTCATTTAAAATATAGTTAGCATAGGATATAATATAACTACGGAAGAATTATATTACTGCAGTAAATTTTGATTATTTTCTATCATTAACTGAAATCTCGATAACTAATTAATCTGACCTGGTTCAATGATGTTGCCACTAAGAATGTAACTATATAACAAAAAAGCATTTATTTTCATAACAAAATACGAAATTTATGTTATTACGAAAATTGTGTAAATGCCTTAGCCACGTTATACTAACGAGGGAACCTCGGAGGGTGTTTTTCACGGATTTGGCTGGAAAATAAATCTGTTATTATTTGAGGTCCCCATAGACACCCAGTATCGGCTTTCGACCCGCTAGTCAGAAATAAGGGAAACAATGATTTCCAAAGTTTTCGAACTTCAAAACAGAAAATTCCTTATGCAAATAACATGGGATAATATTGATTTTGAGAGGTCCTCCCTGTAAATTTTTAAAAATAATGTTGGTAAAGTTCATATCACCAGTTTACTTCAAATGTTGACCGTCTCCTTTGGTACCAAAAAAACATTCAATTAAATTTTTAGCTCCATTAGAGTTCATTATCCCCTTTCACAGGCACTCAAACATGGAAAAACAGCAGTTTTGTAGTTGCAATATATAAGTCAGCTGCTATATTTTTCATCTGGTCCTTCGGCATAAAAACTGTACATATCTTTTCTTTCATTTCACCTTAAAAAATATTTATTGTGAAATTTCCAGTTAGTTTTATTTTGAAACTTTGTTTTACACATTCGAAACATTATAGTTTTGATATAAAGAAAGGGAACTACTTACATGTTAATAAAATGTTACTGAATGAAGTGGGGTTAAT
>JAQIWE010003694.1:0-11525 GCA_034698565.1 Campodea plusiochaeta | reverse complement strand
CTTCCAAAATGAATTAATTTCTCAACCGTAAGAATTCCTTAAAGGTCAACTGACAGGCTTGTTTTTGTCTATATATTGTGTTTTACCTGAAAGTTATTGTCAATATAAGTTCACACAATGATTATTAGTAATTTTAATTGCTGTTAACGGGAAGAAAAAAAGTACGTTAAAAAAAGGCGGGAAAATAATAATTAATACAGTAACAAAGTTAAATTCAAATATCTTAAAACAATATCCTCCAACAAAAAATCACATGTATTGTCAGCCTTTACTATTCAGGTATACATAGACTAGTTAAATTTTTAAATATACAAACATTATAATACTGAAGGTAAGGTTCAATAAATATAATAGATACCCAATAGACATAAATTATAAAACTGTAGATTACAAAAATGTTTCTCTTGTAAGTAATATGTGCATGACTTGTGGTATCAATTTAAGAATAACAATAAAAATACAAAACAAAAGTTGAAAATGCAGCAGGATTTACCCCTTTGTAAATCCGTAAATCTGGAGTAAATCCGTAAATCTGGAGTAAATCCGTAAATCTGGAGTAAATCCGTAAATCTGAAGTAAATCCGTAAATCTGAAGTAAATCCGTAAATCTTAAGTAAATCCGTAAATCTGGAGTAAATCCGTAAATCTGGAGTAAATCCGTAAATCTGAAGTAAATCCGTAAATCTTAAGTAAATCCGTAAATCTGGAGTAAATCCGTAAATCTGAAGTAAATCCGTAAATCTGGAGTAAAACAATCTGATCATTTCTTTATTTTACAAACATTTTGACAGAAATTTCGAATTATTAACGCTAATTTAATTTACAAATTTACTATTATCGAACAGGATTTACATGGATTTACTTCAGATTTATCTGGATTTATGGATTTCCGTGGTATTTTTTGGATTTATGGATTTATCAGGATTTACTGAGGATTTACAGATTTACTCCAGATTTACGGATTTACTCCAGAATTACGGATTTACTCCAGATTTACGGATTTACTTAAGATTTACGGATTTACAAAGGGGTAAATCCGGTCGCGTACGAGATTTACTCACATGCGGAACCCCTCGGGTTTATCTCATACAAAATATATTTTCTATTATCAATCTATATTTAAAGTGATGTATTATGTGACTGTTTTTATAGTTTCGTTTAGATAAAACCATTATGTATAGTTTAGACAAGTTCAAGTGGTGACCTTTCTATCTTAAACTTTAAGATAATACGATTATACATTCTTTATAGACGAGAATATTTGAGTGATCATTTTGGCTGTTTAACACATTGAGGGATGACCGAGGGGATGACTATCAGAAAGTAACCGATGACAAAAATTATAAAACGTGTCATTCGTTAAGTGCATTGGATAATGTATACAGTATATAGTCCTTCCAAAATCTTACGGACTCAAACTGGTTATGTCTTCAAACTATTTTGACGGGTATAAACCCACTGTTGACCACTTGTTTGGGTGGTTCAAATTGTGTATTTTCTAAACGTAGGCTGGTCAAAGAAAACAAATAAGCCAACAAAGGATTAGCAATTGTTGAATGTCAGACACACCCTTGATGGGTTAATCGATTTGGGTCCGTAAGATTTTGGAAACACTATACATCACCAAAACCTGATTTTCTTAGAAGTAATCTTTCAGTTATTTCCAAAGAAATGTTTCTTAAAAAATTGCCATAAAAGTTCCGACTCTGATGACAAAAGAAGAGAAATATTCTTTGACTGCAAACTTCATAGTAAATTCAAAATACAACTGATGAACTGCCAATAAAATAGAATAATAATTATAATAAAAAATGCCTGAGGCGTGGTTCTAATTCAGCTTGGGGGTTCTAATTAAAAACGAATCTATGTTATAATAATGAATGGTTCCCGAAGGCTATCTGATGATCTACAGAGGCATACAGTATACTGATACAGTAACGGAGAAAAACGAAAAAGTGAAATTATCTCGTATACTGTACAAGGCTGAACGTATATTGACGATAGAACGGTATCAATTGAAAAAATCAATCTAATTCACTGACAATATTTCAGTTTGTTATTGAGAATCCAAAGAAATTTTCTTACTCCATCATCAAGCTCTCGGCAATCTGCACATAAACCATCCTGCATAATTATTCTAATCAGAGGTCTAAACCAAGAATGGAAACTTTTTTTGTTATCAAAAATAAGATGTTATTAAACATTTATAGCCAATCTCATTAACGCTGCAGATATGGAATATATGCATAGGAAAATATGACTGGTAAACTAAATTCGCTGTACAAAACTGAAAATTCCAGATATAAATCCAAACAATTTATTTGTAACATCATTTCCAAATCTAAAATCTGACAAACCCATTCAAAATTTAAGCTGCCTCGCATAGAGCTGTTTATTATTCACATCCAACCTCTACCCTTTGGTATAGTGGAGGAAACATTAAATTGTAATCTATATTTTAAACTTTCCACACTTTTCTTATTGTCATATTTCCAGTCTGCAAAGTCATAAAAAAGATTTATCGTCCATAGCATACAGAAGCACCATGCAACACTTGCAAAAAAAAAGAGGAACTGCAAGGGCCATGGCAAGTCATGATAATATACAGTATAGTTCTAATATAAATAACTTATAGTGTTGTACAGTGTATATACCTAAAAACATTGTTAGCCCAGAATCTCCGTAAACAACTACCGATATACAGTATTTAGAAATAGAGGAACTGTACGCTCCTCTGACTCATGTTAAACATCTACCTACAAAATTTTGACACTGCTCCTAAAATAAATAATTAATTTTATTTGGGTTGAGTTCGTGAATGTTAATGGTGAAAGGAAACAAAAATGTTTTTAGTAATAATACAGAAAGTATACTAAAGTTATTCAATCAGAACTTATGTTTCAGAATTCATGAAACGGGATTTTATATTTAAGTTAAGTAGGCCTATAAAAATATTTTGATGATAATTTATTTCGTCATCGTGAAGACTGAAGAGTGTTCATATCTATCAAAGTCATATATTTTAATTGTACTAATGTTCACTTATTTAAAAAATAATAACATTAATAAGATCAAAGTTGAAAGATTTTAAATCATTTCATGGAATAAATTACGACACTGATGAAAAGAGCAATTGCGAATAAAAAATATCATTGCAATCAGTCTTTTTCTACACACTGTCGTCTGTCCTCTGTCAAGTTAACGGATCTTCGTACTGGTAGAACAGAAAATAGTAAACCTTTATGAGATGCCAAAGTAAAAAAAAAAGATAAAACTGAAGATGAATTGTGAAAAAAAAGACTAATATATTGGTAACAGAAGATTAATGCATTTCATTTTTTATCTATATCCCTTAATCCTCCCCTTGTTTTCTGAGAGTGAGAGATATGTTTTATTAAAACTTCCGTCTGGCCAACCTTGATAGCAAAAGCATATTGCACCAGACTTTCAAAAAAAACTTTACGTAATATTTCCCTTTAACGGTGAAGAAGTATCAGAGATCAATTTGTGTTTCTTTTATGTTTCCAATCCCACAGTAAACAGAAGGAAAAGTGCTTTCAAAGTGCTCACAGATGAATCAGAGGTGCCAGATCAGTAATGAGAGAGAGAGAGTAGGATTTAATATCGATCAAAAGGTGTGGAGAAGGAGGTTTTTACTTTATTTGCGGAAACTCTTGCTGTATTATGAAAGTATAATTTTTGCTCTATAATTTTGAAATATTAAGATGAATAATAAACCTGATGAACTCAAATGAAATCATCATTTATCTATTGAATATTGATTACTTTACAGTATAACAAAATATAAAATATTTCCCACAGCGTTATTATCTAATTTAGTCAACATTTTTAGAAAATGTATATTATGTGCTGGACAAAAATTGAATATTGGAGTCGATATGACAACAAATTACCTCATGTAGACTATTATACCTGTATCTACTTTTTTTCTTATCAAAGTCATGAATGGAAGTTGCTCTTAATTTATTTTATATAGGTTAAGCCACTAATATTTCTTTAAAAAAACTGAAGACTCAGTAGGCTAATCTCAGTTGCCCGTGGTGTATTTTGTCATTGCAAAATATTATACAAAAAACATCTTTGGGGAAGGGGCACATCAGAACAATGTTTTAAAAATAGTATTTATAAACGAAATACTGAAAAGCAGAATCATTGACGTGTGCAGCATTCTTTTTGACGTTACACATACGGAATTTGCAACCTTCCTATACCACTATGCCAGGTGTTATTAAGAACAGCTGATGACGAAACCACAAACACTTTGAATATTACAAACACAAACAAGTAGAGAGGGAACTCAAAACAGATTTGTTTATATTACAGAGTATGAAATAAAATCCAATAATGCGAAAAAGTGTAAGAAAGTAGCATTATGAGGTATCGTTATGTAATTTATACTTGCTCCAGTTGCTGGTCTTTCGGTATCATGTAAATTGTGGTAATGTCTGTGCATATACCACTTCAAAGCTACGCGTATTCTATGACTATTTTAAATTTTATGGAAGTTATATACATAATTATATGGAAATAAAAAAAACTCTGTTTCCATTCTTTCCCTTTAAAATAATAGTGTGTCTCGCATCTGCTAATTATTATTTTGTAGGCCTACTTTCTTCATTCTGATCATCACATTTGAAAATTTGAACTTCACTTGATCAATAGTGTTTCATCTAGAGCGTTTTAGAAGCCGCAGCGCCCTGCCCTACTTTTAGGGCGCCCTACTTGTTCTATAATAATCACACCCACGTTTCAACGCCATTTATTTTGCGATAATACCAACGAAATATAGTCGTTATAGACATCGTTTTAAAGGTCTCTACGAGATCTTTCCAATGGCGTGTAAATCATTCGGTCTAAAATTGAGGAAGGAATGTTAAGAAATCTCAAAGAAACATTTATACGATCATTTTACATGCCTATTTGTTATTAAGTAAAATGTGCCTACTTTAACCTGAATGCACCCTGTCCCCAAAAAATTCTAGATTAAACACTATTGATTAATATCTGCTGTATGATAAAATGACCAGAGATTTTAAAATTGAAAAGCAGCATTATTTTGACTGTCAATAAAAGAAATAAAATTTATGTCATTACAGATAATCATTAATCTACTTCAATGTAATTCTTTTATTCGTATAAAATGGCAAAAAAGTCGAACAAAACAGCGACATATTTGGAGTGAAGTGTCTTTACGTGTTTTTATAAGGGCATAACTCAGATGTCATTGATACAACTCTACAGATAAAATCATTGATAAAAGGGAAAACAAGATACCGCCGTTGTATGACATAATATACGATTTCAGAATACGTAATAGCAATAATGAATCCAAGTAGGTTAGCAAATGTTGTACGTATATACGATCTAAATTCGTGTTTACGACGTAAAGCAACGTTTTATGATGTTATCGCATACACAATGTATACAGACAGGATAACTATAAACGTTTGCACCTTTGCTGTATGTTTTGGTTTTGTGAATACTCTTATAGGTTAAATACTGGCACTGATTTATACAAATCATATTTACTTTTTAATTACTATCAAATTTTTATTCAACAAATTATAATTATAAATCATGTGCTATCAAGAATTATAGTGAAAGGAATATTGTAACAGAAACAATGAAATAGTATTCAGAAAGTAGAGTGTCTGATCATATAGGACTTAATGATTTTAATATTATTTTATGTTATCTTTATTCCAATAACACACATTTTTCATTATTTCTTATCAATAAAGTAATTGACAGCTGGATTTATGATATGGTAAAAGAGTGACTGACAAAAAGTTCCAATTTATATTTTTAAAACCTGGAAAAGGGGTGTTATTTATTAGCAGTTCATTTTTTACAACCCATCGGCTAAGAAGCAATTTGATTTTTATCCTAATATACTTGATCGAATAACTAAAACATTGTGTTTTTAATCATATTGATTATGTGAATGATAGTTCGTGCAAATTACAAAATTATGAAAGCTTTGATTGCATCTTTTAATCATTAACAGAAAAGTTTCCTTTTACTTTCGAAATAAAAATAGGCAGTTCCGATAACGTGAACTCTAAAAAATTAATCCATGAATTTTGACAAATAGAAATGTTCGAAGACAAGAAATAAATTGCACCACTTTTTCAATTTACTTAAAACAAATAACCCCATAGACTGATCTTTCATAAGCAACCCTTCCTTCAAATTTTTAAAGATCCAAGTTTCATTTCAAGGTGAATGTTAAAACTTGAGTAGAACTTTTCCGCCTTTAAGTCGCTCCTCGGCTGTTTCAAAAAAAGTCGTTTCTCTTCATAGAATGGAAACGAATGTCACCGACGATCACCCCCTCCCCCTGTCGCCCCCCCCCCCCCGTCTGACTTTCCACTGCCTGTGGATTGCTACACTGTACAGTTGAAATCGATTCAGAGGATTTCTCCAGCTCGAAAAACGAATTTAATTCAACAAGATAAATTCGAGCGTTGTATAAAATGAATGGAGTTCGTTCCGGATTGAAAGATGGTGGTCATTTGAAGAAGGTAGCCCTAACTTAACTTTCGTTGTAGCACTGATTTATGTGCAATTGAGCATTGTTTATTGTAAGGGATTTGCTATTTCAAGAAATACTGCGGATATAGGTTAGGTCTCATTTCGTATTTGTGATGTATAATAGCACTTTCTATACTTTGTTGCAGAAACTGATGTATCTGAATCATCTCCACTTACAGTACGTATTAGAACAAGGAGGACCTCGAAGATCTTCAATGCAAAACGGGTATGCTCTCTCTCTGGGATTCGGACACTTCTGTTTCTGGGACAAAGTGTAGTACGAAGGTCTCGAATCTCACACCAATTCAGTCGTTTAATATAATTCCAGATTGTGTTCAGCAAGTAATTCTAAAGGTTTATTCTGCTTATGGGGTTCATTGAGTGTGGATTATGTTGGCTTATAATACAGATTAACATCTATGAGATTAACAAGGATCAGAGTGCAATGCTAAGATTGCTACCCATTGATCTTAATATCATGTACAGTAGTATACTCTGTATTCGATCTTGTGAGCCCAAATCAATTAACCCATCAAGGGTGTTTCTGACAACCACCAACTGATAATCCCTTGTTAGTCTGTTTAAATTCTTTGATCTAGTTGTGATTTGTATAGAAAATAAAGAATTTGAAACACCCAAACCGGTGAACAACAATGGGTTTACTGTCAAAACAAATTTGAAAAGTTAATAGATTTGGGCTCATAAGATGGAATACTGAGTATATTTGTTTTGTTTTCAGTAAGGAATTTCAAAAGAGACTGTTACTTTTAAAATATTACGTAACACTACAATAAACAGAAATGTTTATTCTGTATGACAAAATGTCAGGAGAAAATCTTTTTCCAAAGTTAGACTTTTCTTACCGCTTTCATATTTCTTTTTTTTTTTTACAAGTTCAATTTCATATATTGTGGTGATTGTGGGGTATTTAGTTGATTTGCACAAATTTAAAAGTAAATGAAATTATCTAAATTTTCACTTGAAAAATCATAAATTCTTCATTTTATTTCACTATTATTCATACGCACAGTTTAGAAAATTCGAAACAAGCTGGTTTTTTTTTTCAATGCCCTGTTACATCACACATTTTACGACCTACACAATGAACATTTCCAACGATATTCCTACGTGACACAACAACATAAAAAGGGTAGACATTCGTGTCTCTTCCGTCGACATCTCTCATCAAACAAACATGGCGGCGACGATGAACGTTGAAATGAAACTGAACGGAAATGAAAGTTTGAAAATGACTTGCCTCTGGCGTCTCTTTTATTCAATTAATAATAAAAGAATAAATAATCAATGGCAGGCGTAAATCCAACGACACAGAGGAAAATAAAATGGGGTAAAATACATAAAATAGCTTTTTACAATAGCGTTCTATATTGTCAAATAATAACATATTTTGAAGTTTCACTATACACAGTATGAGTGTTGGTATAGAGTTTTTTTTTTTGAAAATTCTATTTACGAATTCTCTTGGTTGTATTGGATGTATAAGCCATAGCATAAATTCTGTGAGTAAATTAGTTTACTCATGCTTTCCTTTAGTTGAGTTGTGTTAGGTCAGGCATGGTACCGTATAGGTGTAGAATGTCAGTGATAATCTTGAGTAATCGGACTCAGAAATAGCGGGGTTGTTTTATACAAAACTGAAATTTTTTGTTTCATTATTAAATAAAGATTCAAAATATTCTTTATGTTTTACTATTCAGTAGACAGACGGTCATCAATATCTTGACCCAGTGACTCGGAAGATATACCCCTCTCGCAAACATACGATCCAAATGTATTTCAGAAAATTGACGATTCTGACAGGAGACAGTTTTCTTTACAATTATGGTAAACAACGGCGATCCCTTTGTCTACCCTTTTGTTAGGGGATAAGAACGGTCAAAATGTGCAAAATACATTTGGGTCTTATGTTTGCGTGCGAGGTATACATAATTACATCACAGTTACTTACTGACCCAGCATGACGATGTGACCCAGTCAACTCTACAGTTCAAGATTTAACTCGAATAGAAGAGTTGGAAAAATAATTATTTGTAAAAACAGAAAATGACAGTGTAATACGTAATAGCTCCATTTTTATAAACTGCTTCTTATATGAATTGGTTATTTTCATTGACTATACTCTCTATAGAAATAATATTATGAAGGTAACCAGTATACTTAAGTTTATTCTATTTATCAGTTTTATTATTTCACTTGTAACCAGACTTAATTTAAATATATTTATCTAATCTACGATAATGAGAAAATAGAATTCTAGCTGTAGGCTGTGTAGTCAGTAATTTCATTTGTTGTTATGAAAGGTAAAACAAATGTATGGTATATAACTGTGTATCACAAATTTGATTTAAATTTTAATTAAAGGAAAACTTAGACCTACACCTTTAACTGCATTTCATTTCCATATTTTTTCTTTTTCAGATTTTCTACTCTATTTCCATTTTCACTGCAAGTCTATTTATTAAAAGATAAAATTCCATACCTTTTAATAACACGTTCCTTCCACAGAAATAACTGATACTCTCTCTTTCCCCATAAATTCATATTTTTGGTTAGCATCTCCTCTTTTAGATATATCTATAAACTTAACTTATACCTCCATAGGGAAAACGTGTACTTTCTTCTTTCGCATCTCGGGTATTTTTTAAGAACGACTTGATGCACCTATTTGTCTCTATTTGCGCCTTTTTTACGAGACCTTAGGAACTCCCTTTATACAGCAAAGGTATAGTAAAATGTTAAGTTCTTTTTGCAACAAACAAAATTAAAAGAGGTTGTTAAATGGATAAATACAATGCGATCTGGCAGACGTAAGTGCTGCATTTGACCAATCGATTTTCAACTGGGGAGATATAGTGCAATTCAGCAGGAATTATATAGCCAAAAAAGTAGACATATTGCTTGCGATAAGAGATGTTATATATTTTCTTTAGGATGTTGTATATTTTCCCGGAGAAAGGAAAAATTGTTTTGGGCGGGTATCAAAAATGCTCTATGGGCTTATTTGTCCTTTTCACTACTAGTTTAGTAACAGATGCATTTTTTTGTTTGAGGAAATTGGAAAATAAAAGGGAAATGCAGTAGTGATAAAAAGCATGACGTTGATGCCCATTGCTAGAATGATAGGTGTGTTTAAAAGGGAATGGGGAAGTGCGTTCTTATATTTGTTGTAACGAAAATTAAATATAATAGTGCTGGGAATTTAAAAGTTCGTAATTGCAACACGTTCAATTATTTTTAAATAGTAAGAAACGAATTTTCAGTCTTGTCTTTAGCTCATGATCTTAACGAGTCGAACGGCATAATTTCGAGTTTTCAAATTCCATAAAAAATTAATTTACTGTCATACATGTATTTTGAAATTCTCTCTGACAGATGTGGATTCATTATTGGTCAAGATTTATTACGATTGATAAATCCATACATGAAACAAAATTTTTGGTCATTATTTCAACGAAGATCTATCACTTTTTTCACCTTCGCTATTGATGTAGATTTTGTTTCATTTATGAATTTACGTATCAATCGTAATACCAGAAAAAGTGGTCGGTTGTTATGGTAAATGAAGAGTTTTCGATTAACAAAACAGTGAATAAATTTCCAGTTACTTTGACGTACATTTATTTTAAATCAATTACAGACACCGCCTATAACGCAGCATACACTTATTCATGCCGACAACACAAACTTGAGTTAATTTCCATTGCGCATTATAAACTGCAGCAGGCATGGTAAAGCTCGTGAGTAATACTCGTTTAGTAAGATCTTTAAACTTACAAGTTAGTACGAAGTGAAAAACTAATTGATTGATGAGTCCGATACAATTAGCGCTGCAAAAGCTGAATCTATAACTATTTTGTTCCATTATACTATACATTTCAATAGTGAACGTCTGACCTGAACGAATCTGAACACGTAAACGCCATCTTACTTTAGGTCTCCGAAACTTCTTCAAACCACAATGACGACAAAGTTTCTTGTTCAACCACTTTCCAAACCTACGCAACTTTACTCATTAAAAATGGTCCAAGTAAATGAAAAGAGGATTCGACTGTATTGAACGATATAAGACTGAATAAGACTTAAGAGATTTGTAATTTCTATGAAGGTTTTATTATTACACCGTATCTTTATTATTCATTTTTATTTCACTGAGATAAAATTAGTTTAAATGTTTCAGTAAACATAGGAGTCAAATGTCAAATTTTGAAATAAAAATCATCAAGAGTAAAGCAAAGTACAGTAACTGTCAAAAATTTAATAAAGTTTTCTCTTATATGCTAATAACTGATAAAAAGTAAATGTTATCTTTAAAAGAAAGTATTAATTTATTGGTGAGCGTTAATACGTTTATGAGATATGCACTACAACATGAAAGGAGAAACTGTATGATAACGACAACAGATAAAAAATCAAATGTAAATATATAAAAATAGTCACAGCTGCAGTGTAAAAACTATAGAAAAATATTGTTCTACGCTATACTCGGAAGTATTTAACTAAAACATCGAGGCATTTAAGCCATTTATTAATATGAAAAAGTGTATATAAATCACAAACGCCTTGTCGTTCTAAGCGAACCTTTTGCCACCGTGCAGACATAAATAACTATGCCACTTCTTGAAGTATAGTTTCCTATGGGTGAGGGAGAAAGGAAGACCTACTGTACAAAACAGTTGGACAATGTTTCCTTCAGCACTGGAGGGGAGTTCAGACACAATAGAATGGAATTTACAAAAAAAGTATGCAAAAGTGAAGTTGTGCCATGTTGAAATACAATGAAGATAAAGACTAGTTGTGAACTTGTGTTGTGTTGTAAACAGTTTTTGTGAGTCTGAGATATCAAAGTATTCGGGTATACTTGAACAAAATAATAGTTTATTATTAAATTGGTAAGAGAGTCAAAGACTGGCAAATCTCACATGATTAATGTAAATATCAAATGGAAATAT